>PISX010000326.1:191545-289369 GCA_004024625.1 Mellivora capensis
TTTTTTTTTCCTTTTTTTTTTTTTTTTTTTTTTTTTTTTTTTTTTTTTTTTATTTGACAGACAGAGATCACAAGTAGGCAGAGAGGCAGGCAGAGAGACAGAGGGAAGCAGGCTCCCCGCTGAGCAGAGAGCCCGACACGGGACTTGATCCCAGGACCCTGAGATCATGACCTGAGCGGAAGGCAGAGGCTTAACCCACTGAGCCACCCAGGCGCCTATATTCCAATATATATCTTTAAACCCTTAAGAACTGGAAAGCAATAAAATCCAAAAAGGAATGTAATAAAATTCAGTTATTCAAAAAGTAAATGTAAAAATTACTGTAAAATGTTTACACCCAGAAAAATCAAACAGATTTGATAGCATAGATATAGGAGACTGAAAACTTACTAAAGAAGCTCTACGAGACCTTCGGCTCATTGGTTGATCAAATGGTGGACTGTTTATCTGCAGTTTTTCAAGATATCCATCAGGTATTCTGATATCTGCAGGCAGTGATAACCGCTTATTTAAATCCTTTAAGAAAAAAAAAGGAGAGAGAAGGTATTTGTAGGTAATCACAAATAGAAGAGACAAGAGCATTTCACTTTTGAATTCATGGTCTACTATATTATTTATTAATGATAAGTAACTAAGTTTTATTACAGTTTCAAAGTTATCCATGTTGACTTTATATAATATCTGAATGTAAATGCATTTACTGTAAGCCTAAGTATACAACATAGTTCTACAGAAATGGTACTCTGCAACCCAGTTATTTCTCAGTCCTTTCACTGGTAAATTCCACATGGAATTTACTTAGACATTATTATACCATGTAGGAAGATGCAAAGACTACCACAAAATGTGACCAGTTTAATAACTAACCAAGCAGATACTGTAAGGTTTTGTACACAACACAGTGGGACAACTGAAATCTTTTATTATTGCTATATCAATGGAAAGAAGTAAAAAGCAACAAAAATCTCAACTAAACAACCTAACTTCACACCTAAAGAAGCCACAAAAGAACAATGTCCAAACTTAGTAGAAGGAAATGATAAAGATTAGAGTAGAAATAAATGAAATAGGGGCGCCTAGGTGGCTCAGTGGGTTAAAGCCTCTCTGCCTTCGGCTCAGGTCATGATCTCAGGGTCCTGGGAATGAGCCCCGCATCAGGCTCTCTGCTGGGCAGGGAGCCTACTTTCCCTTCTCTCTCTGCCTGCCTCTCTGCCTACTTGTGATCTCTGTCAAATAAATAGATAAAAAAAAAAACCTTTAAAAAAAAAGAAAGAAAGAAAGAAAGAAATGAAATAGAGACTCCCCCAAAAAATAAACAAAAAAAAAGATCAATGAAACTAGGAGCTAGTTTGTTGAAAAGATCAACAAAATTGGGGCACCTCGCTCAGCTGGTTAAGCACCCAACTCTTGATTTTTGGCTAAGGTCAAGAGATGGAGCCTGGGCTTTGTGCTCAGTGGGGAGTCTGCTCCAGATTCTCTCCTCCCTCTGACCCTCCCCTGTGTGTGTGTGCATGCTCTCCCTCTCCCTCTCTCATATAAATCTTTAAAAAAAGGAAAGACCAACAAAATTGACAAACCATTACCCAGACTAAAGAAAAAATTAAAATAAAATGAGAGAGAGAGGACTCAAAATCATAAAGGAAAAATGAGAAATAACAACTGACTCCACAGAAAAGCTAGGGATTGTAAGAGAATATTATGAAAAATTGTAAGCCAACAATTGGACAACCTAGAAGAAATGGATAAATTCCTAGAAACATGTAACAACCTCCCAAAACTGAATCAGGAAGAAACAGAAAATCTGTAAAAACCAATTACCAGCAATAAAATTGAAGCAGTTATCACAGAACTCCCAACAAACAAAAGCCCAGGACCAGACAGTTTCACAGATTAGTCCCACCAAAAATTTAAATAAGAATATCTATTCTCCTCAAACTATTCCAAAAAAAAGAGGAAAGCAAGCTTCCAAATTCATTCTATGGGGCCAGCATTACCCTGATACCAAAACCAGATAAAGACAACACATAAACACACACACAAAGAACTGCACACCAATATCTCTAACATAGACATAAAAATCCTCCACAAAACATTAGCCAACCAGATCCAACAATACATGAAAAAAATCAGGGGTTCCTGGCTAGCTCAGTTGGTAGGACATGCAACTCTTGATCTGAGGGTCATGAGTTCAAGCCCCATGTTGGGAACAAAGCCTAATTTAAATATGAATATTAAATTTAAATATATATACACATATCATTCACCAAAATTAAGTGGGATTTATTCCGGGGGGGGGGGCACATTTCTATTCTATTCTATTTACTTATAAAATGTGAACTTGGGAGAAACTCAAAAGGGAATCTTGCATATACTGTCACACGAAGAAACATAAATCCTATAATCTCTATTATCTACAATATAACCAAACTATAAAACAAATCTGAGATATATAGGAACTATGTAAATGTTTACTGAGAGATATATGACTCAAGTCCAGAAATATATACCATATTCCCAAATGGTAAGACTAAATAATGAAAAGATAATTGTTCTCCCATATTAATTTTATATTTTAGATAATCCCAAACAAATCACAATAACATTATTATTAGAATATTTAAATTCTATCTAGAAGCATACACAGAAAGTAATATCCAAAACATTCTAAGTAAGAATACATATGTGTATGCAAGATGTGGAGGATGTTAAGAAAGAAAGAAGTCTTTTCTGCTATAATAATATACAAAAGTAAGAATATCATCAAGAGACTGCCACCTTTGGGGCAAAATATAAATACAGCTCAATGGAAGAATGAGAAATTTCAGATAAAAATCCTAATAATAAAAAAACTTTTAAACCTATGATTAAAATTATATTTATATATCTGATAAATGTATTCTATTATGATATAATTTATAGTGATATGAACAGATATCAAGTTGATCTCAAGAGCTGAAAATATTAATTTATCATTTAGAAAGCTGATACTGTTTTTTTACTGCTCTTTATCTGATTTAGAAGCAATCTTTTATCAATGAAAATGCAATCAACCAATAGGACAGATACCCCAAGCACTGTAATCTCAACTCAAAAGCACCAAAAAAATTAATAATATTCCTAATTCAAAACAAGCTCAATTGAAAAACAAAACAAAACAAAACAAAACAAAAAAAAAACAAGCTCAATTGTTTTGGAGAAAACTATTTTAATCTATAATATATACTGAAATAACATTCATAATCAATTTCAATATTAAGGTTATACATGAGGTATTAATTCTTTTATATGAAGACATAACTTTTATGTTCTATAGAAATTAGTAGGTGTAATAATCCATAAAGGAAAGGATACCTATATTTATAATATAAAGCAAAAAAAAAAAAAAAGAAAAGCTGGTGCTTATTTTATGTATACATTTTAAAATCTGAAATATTTATAAAATATTAAGTTTCCAGATGAACCTCAAAAATATAATTAAAATCCTATTTTCTGAAAAGAAAAAAAAACCACTTTGCTAAAGTATCATTCTGAATTTCCAGTATTTTTGAAAATTCACATTTCCCTTACAGAGACCCTACATGTGTTTTGCAGACTGTTAAATATAATTAACATATACTTGCCTTGGGATAGTAGATAATTAGAAGAAAGGAAATATTCACAAGACTATTCTTTACTAATACAAAGAAACAATTTTCTTACACTGTCATGTGCCTTCATATTTACTATTTGATGTATATATGTATTCATGCACACAAACACGCATACGCAGGCATATGGTTACCTCCATTGAGATCCGTCTATGTATACGATTTCTAAGACAAACGCCCGTAGGTGACTGTACTTCATCAGATGATGTTCCAGAAGCTTGGTCACTCTCACCATCTGATCCCATTTTTAGATTTTCATGAACAATATCTGTATCACAAAATGAAACATCATTTATCTTCAAAGAGAGGCATTATACCTTACTATATCACATAATCTATTATCACTACAAATAAGATGTAGACAGCCAACACATAAAATCATAAAGTTTTTTACATTCCGGTTGCTCTGTGTAGCTAATAGATCCAAATGTAACTCTTGAAACATTAGTTAGAAACCTTTCACACTCAGATTATGAAAAACTATGCAAACAATTAACATCCAAGTTATTATCAAGAGCTGAATAATAAAATTACAGACCGGAAATACCACAAGGATTATTTAGTCTGTTCTCTCATTTTCCAGATCCTGGAACTGAGACTTTGAAAGGTTAAATGATTTTTCAAAGGTTACACAGCCTAGAGGCAGAACCTGGTCTTCTGCCTTTTATTTAGCTTAGTATTTTTTTCTGTAAAATAATGTGCCACTGGGTCTACAGCCAAATGATCTACTTCTTTGAATATGCTTTAAAAAAAAAAAAAGTTTTCAAAGCCACTAATGCAGCTTCCCTTCTCCACAGTGTTAAGAATTTTTAAAAATCTTAAAAATTCAAAAATTATTTTCTAAATATCTATTTAACTGCAGAAATAAGTTTGTGACCACCAAAAATCTGTTTGGAGGAAAGAAATACATTTAAATTACAATACAAAGTGGCATCATTCTTTTATTATTATTATTATTATTATTATTAAAGATAAAAGTTAAATAGGAGTAGAGAGGAGGAAGACTAATTCCATCCTGGTAATATTAAAAACAAACTTGTATATACCTGCTCTATATTCACATTTGTCAATCATCCTGTAATTCATCTAGCAAGAGTTGCACACCAGAAACAAATGCTAGATATTAAACACATCTCTCACCACAGTTCTCTTTATACAATTCTTCATCCTCCAAAAAGTATCATATTGTTTCATGCTAGAGTGCTTTGACACAACACACTTTCCCTGCCTCTTTTATCCATAAGAGATGCCTTTCCCCAATTTACCAATTTGGTGAACTCATACTTATTTTTCAAAACTATGTTCATTTGTCATCACTCAGTGAAATCTTTTCTACTCTCAGACACAGATGACTATTGTGTCCAAACTTAGCACATCCACTGCACTGAAGTGCATTTTTTGGTTTCAGATGATTTTGTACCAAGTTATGAAATCCTTGGGGGCAAGATTTAGCTTATTCACTTTTATATTCCCCAAACTGAATAAAGTTCCTGGTGTTTAGAAGGTGCTCAACAAATAATCCAATAAACTGAATATTAAC
Source organism: Mellivora capensis (assembly GCA_004024625.1). Lineage (NCBI taxonomy): Eukaryota > Metazoa > Chordata > Mammalia > Carnivora > Mustelidae > Mellivora > Mellivora capensis. The sequence continues at coordinate 196,733 of PISX010000326.1, forward strand.
TAAAACTCAAAGAATGCACTAGATAACTGTACTTCTTTCAACGAAATGTTATATGAAATACCAGTATGTAAAACAAAATAGCATTTTATAGTTACAAATTTGTATTTTTTTAAAGATTTATTTAAAGATTTGACAGACAGAAATCACAAGTGGGCAGAGAGAGAGGAGGAAGCAGGCTCCCCGCTGTACAGAGAGCCCGATGCAGGGCTCGATCCCAGGAACCTGAGATCATGACCTGAGCCGAAGGCAGAGGCTTTAACCCACTGAGCCACCCAGGCGCCCCACAAATTTGTATTTTTAATGAATATTTGCTTTATGAAAATGAGAACTGTTTAACAGAAAACTGAACTCAAGGATCTTATCAAATCAGTCTTAAAATTCCTGTATTTTTGTTTTTTATCTTCATAACCATTTTTTTTTTTTTTAGAGTGAGAGAGTGTATGTGCACGAGTTGCGGGGGGAGGCGGCAGAGGAAGAGGTAGAATCTTAGGCAGATTCCATACCCAGTGCAGAGCCCAATGAGGGCTCGATCTCACAACCCTGAGATCATGACCTGAGCTGAAGTCAAGTCAGATGCTTACCCAACTGAGCCACCCAGGCACTCCTTGATAACCAATTATTAAGAAAATTCTTACACTGATAAGCAGTTGCAAATATGATAGTTTATAATAGACTGGTATGTAATTTAAGAATATACTCCAATTACATAAAGATCTCTGGAGAAATTTTACGTAAAGATTTGAACAAAATATTAACTTGGCAATAAAATGTAATGGTAACCAATTCCTAATTTGATGGTATACAACACATATGAGTCCAAGTATTCTTTTCTGTCACACTTTTAAAATGTTAAAGATAATTTAACCATGCCTTCTATTTCTGGGAGAATCTGAAACCTTCCTTCCTCAAGGAAATGTTGAGTAAAATGTAATAATATTTTAAAATGTATAGCTGAATTTGCAAGAATTTGTGCATAATACCAAGGAAGAAAAGACAAAGAGTTAAAAGCTGTTATGTATAGATTGATTGACTCTGTTACTCTCTCAGGGAGGGGTCGTAGATCTTGGTAAGGTGTCCGGGTTTAGCTGCCATACTGGGATAAATGGGGAAGTGTCAGATGTCAAAGGTGCAAGTGAGAGTTTCCTAAAGAAAGGCATGAGACTCTCAAAGTACTAAAAGGGCAGACTTAAATCTGTTCTACTGCAAAAGGACTACAAAGGAGCATATGAACCTCAGACTATGAATAAATACGTGAGTACCACCTGACTCAACCAAGAAATTGTTCATGTCATTAACGAACAAGTATAGTTCCAACATGAATATCAGTATTTTCATTTCCATTAATAAGAGAAAAGTGAAACAATGAAGGCTTATGTCAAAATTTCACTCATTTGTCACTGGTGTGAGCAAATTCTTCGCTGAATCAGGTAATAGTTTTTGAGTACTAAAAGAATATTTACTTCTCAGATGGCTCAATTTTGTGCCATTCACAACTGTAAAAGCTACAGATACAACAAACACTTTCAATATTACTTTCTTAAATTCAGAACCAAAATCAGCAAATATGACCTATTTTTATATAGTTCCTAAGCTAAAAGTATTTTCTATATCATTAAAGAGTTATTTTAAAAAGAAGAATATGCAACAGAGAACATATGTGGCCCACAAAACCTGAAAAATTTTACAATCTGGACCTTTGCAGAAAAGTATGCCAATCTAGACAACATAACAAGAAATCAAGTCCTGATCTGAAATATTATCCAATTTCTGTAAGGTAAACACTCCCTTCATGGCCAACTTCAAGCTACAACATGACCACCACTGAGTATGTAGTAGGGAAGAAACATATAAACCATTACATAAAATTTTGACTATTACAGATACAACAGAAATAACCCCAAAAGTAGAGGTATTAGTGAAGTGTAGTAAAATAATTTGGAAATCGTGACTTTTAAGGATTCATTACTTTTATTTTTAGTTTACTTAATTACAGGTTTTTAACATTTAAAATTTTAATAATGGCTATATTTAACAACCGGCTTGCAAAATTCCTGAAAATTTAACAATCATCCCTCATGAACCACTGTGAGCTAACTCCAGCACACCATTCCACAGGGTTAAACCTATAGTGCTACATACATTTCCCCATAGGTGAAACCCCACTATAAATAAAAGCTCATATTCCCCAAATTAACAAAACACATGAGGAAATAACCTGCCATAGCAAAGGAAGCAGATAAAGCAAGGAGTAAAATAAAAACCCCAGGAACTTCAGTAAATGTCAGGAGACTATAAAACCATTATTTTAAAATGATTTTAAAAATCAAAACGTGCGGGGCACCTGGGTGGCTCAGTGGGTTAAAGCCTCTGCTTTCGGCTCAGGTCATGATCCCAGGGTCCTGGGATTGAGGCTCACATAGCGCTCTCTGCTCTGTGGAGAGCCTGCTTCCTCCTCTCTCTCCCTGCCTGCCTCTCTTGCCTACTTGTAATCTCTGTCAAATAAATAAATAAAATCTTAAAAAAAAAAAAATCAAAACGTGATAGTAAGAAGCTATCAAAAAAGACCAGAGAGATAAACAGAAACTTGCAGGTATGCATTTGTCCTAAATACTTAGAATGGAATAGTGACATAAGAATAGCAACTCAGGGGACAATCATGTATATGAATCATTGCACTGGGCTACTGTACGGTGATAATCTGAAGTTACTATGGTATGACCCTAAATTAAGCACCATCTTGAGATGCCATTCATCTTGAAATCTGGGGTTTTGTTTTCTTCCTGATGGACGGGTTTTCAAATATTACTCCTCTATAGTGTCAATACTAGTACCTTTCTATAGTCTTCCATCTTTCTGCTATCTCTGTTATTTTCAATTTGATCTTTATTTTACAAAAAGAAAAAAAATCAGATAATGAAGGCTGGATGACTTCCATACAACCGTAACAATAGCGGGGTGTCTGGGTGGCTCAGACTTAGTGTCTCCCTTCAGCTCAGGTCATGATCCCAGGGTTCTGGGATCGAGCTCTGCACTGGGTTCCCTGCCCAGTGGGAAGGTTCTGGGATCGAGCTCTGCACTGGGTTCCCTGCCCAGCGGGAAGCCTGCTTCTCCCTCTCCACTCCCCCCTGCTTGTGTTCATTCTCTCACTGTGTCTCTGCCAAATAAACAAATAAAATCTTTAAATAACAAGAACAACAATAAAAAAACATTAACTACATACATGACCTACAGTCAGAAAGTTAAAAAAAAAAAAAAAGACCATTAAATTACCTAATCTGCTTCCATTTCTGGGCATTGCCATGAAGGATCCAAGGCTTCCTCCAATAACGCTATGAGGTCTCCGCAATGGGGGCTTCTTGAAGGACCCTGTGTACTGGTGGAGGAAGGAATGCATACTGTGAGAGGTTGGAGGCCTGCCATTCTTCACAATAGGCTCTGTGGTTCACAGTATCCAAAATCATTCCATTAACAGCCCAAGATCCAGGATCACATGAGAAGGATTGAGAAAGCAAAACAGAAAACAAAAGGTTTATGAGATCAGTAACATTTAAGAATTCTCTGGCTATCTATACAAAGAACCAGAATTAAAATAATTTTCATGAAAAAATACTAAGAGAAAATGCTTTAATATTTGAAACTGGTTCAATCACTTAAGTATCTACTTCTTTTATAACCAAAATTGGTTAACATTCACAAAACTAACACAGCCCATAGATTTTATCCATTTGCTTATTTTAATATATCCCAAGCTTACTTCCAAACTACCCCCAAATTTACTAACTGCTTCATATATGCCTTATAATTAGGCATGCTATAGAATATAAAGACATAGTCCTGACCTAAAGGCATTTATATCCTTCTCTTCTAGGCATTCAAAAGGTATGTCAGTTAATAGATAAACACAGAAGTACTTAAGCACCTATCAACATAGAAGTTCTGAAATTTGTTACCCAAAATGGGGGACTTTTTTTTTAAGGTTTTATTTATTTATTTGACAGACGGAGATCACAAGTAGGCAAAGAAGTAGGCAGAGAGAGAGGAAGCAGGCTCCCTGCTGAGCAGAGAGCCCTATGTGGGGCTCGATCCCAGAACCCTGGGATCATGACCTGAGCTGAAGGCAGAGGCTTTAACCCACTGACCACCCAGGCACCCCCAAAATGTGGGACTTTTAATATAAAGTTTTTTTTAAGAAATCACAGACTTATAAACAAGCAGAAACATTTACAAAATACTTAAGAGTTATTTAATTACAAATGGGAGAAATCCTGTTTTGTAATGCTTATGAGGAATTTCATGATTGCTTTCCACTTCTAAAGAAGAGCTCTAATATAGGGTAAAGACATGATGAAGTCTTTTATGACAAATAATTAGCCTTTTGTGTTATGTTTTACTGGTAGTAGCTAAGGAATTTTAAAAAGAACTAGGCTTCTCTGAATATCTTTTCTCTTCTAAAATGGAGCCAGCTCTTCTTTTGTAGCTGATCATCAGGAGTAGGAATATCTCCTGATGTGGGTATTTCCCCTACCTGTAAAGCTTTATCAGACACCAAGAACAAGAAGATGAAGTGGCCTGCACCTCTACTGATAATGGCTGCATAAAAGAAGATGGGAAGAAGAAGATGGGGCCAAAGCGTCCTCAGGGCTCAGACAGAGGCCAAATTATCTAATTTGTGTAGAATACCAGACTGGAAAAAAGAAAAGTACCTAACTCGTAATAGATAACATCTGTCCAAAGCATCCCATGGCTTATACATTCCTTGGCAGTTGCTGGCTGATCAAGGATGTAGGGGATTTTAACTTAAGCCTAGTAAAATAATCAATGATTTAATAATGAATGGGGAAGGGGCATCTGAAACAAATGCAAAAATTAAATATTCGGTGTAGGATACAAGCTAGAACATGTAAGAAAAAATTTTCTCTTTCTAGGTTACAGTATTTCATATCTGGAATCATAATAAAATACAGAAATAATCTGTCTATAGACATATTTTAGTTGTTCTGTAAAGTTATCCTAGGGATTAGAGCTTTACAGTCTTAAGGAATATAGGAGAAAAAAAAGGAGAACATAAAAACATTCAATTATTAAGAGGACATTTATTTATTGTATGCCTACCATTCCAGGTCCTGGGCATTAACAGGTGAACAAAACAAGCAAGCTACTACTCTCTAAGATTATAAGATCTTATGGAGGGACAACAAATAAGAAACTAGTGAATAATAAAAACATTAGATATATACAAAAGAGATGACAGAAAATAAAGGAGTAGCTATTTTACACTGGATACTGAGTAAAGTTCTCTCTGTAGAAGTATTTTGACAGAGATAGAAATTCAAGAAAGAGCCACTCTTGGGAAGATAGGTGATGGTGAATTAAAAGATATTCCAGAAGATAAAGCTACTGCAAAAGTCGACATGTGGCAGGAGTTTGACTTGCTAGATCTCAAACTTAAGCATGTTTCAGTATCATCCTCAGAGACTTGTTAAAATACAAGACTGCTGGGCTCTACCCCCAGACCTCCTGACTCAGTATATCTGACACAGAATCCAAAAATGTGCATCTCTAACAAATTCTCAGGTGACACTGACATTGCTGGTCCAGGGATCAAACTCTGAAAACACTGTGTTAGAGGAACACAGAAAAGGCAAGTGTAGCTCTACTACATATATTTAGTGAGGTCAGAGAGATAAAGCATGTTTGTATATAACCATAAAAGTTCAAATTTTATTCTGAAATTGGAATCAGTTATGGTAGCTTTGAAATAGGCAGTAATATGATCTCATTCATGTTTTAAAAACATCATTCTGAGAGGTCAGGGATGGTGGGAGGTAAGAAGTGGGATAACTATAAAGAGGTAGCCTGAAAGGGATCTCTTTCTGATAATGGAATACTTCCTTATCCTGACTGCAGTGACGGTTATACAAATCTACACTTGATAAAATGACAAAAACTATACTCACATTTATTCCAGTATTAATTTCATGGGTTTGATAATGGTCTACAGTTAAGAAAGATGTAACGAAGGGAGGGAACTGAGAGAAGGGCACAAGGAAACTCTCGGTACCACATTTGCAACTTACTTTGAATCAATAATTATATAAATTTTTAAAAAATTTTAAACATCACTCTTGCTGCTGTTGGAGAACAGATGAGAGGGAATCAACAGAGGGGAAACGGAAGGAAGAGACTATTATAGTCAGGCCTGGCCTAGAATGGAGAGAAGTAGGCAAATTTAGGATATATTATAAAGATAGAACCAAACGGCTAGCAGACATGGCTGCAAAATTACTTTCATACATACTCTCCCATCCAGCTTTTAGTGAGGACCTATATTAAAAAACATCTATCTAAAGAAAAACTTTAAAGCTACAATAGCTGGAAACATGTTATCAAGCATATAAATGACTATCATTAATAGTTTTTAAAAATTATTTACGTAGTAAATACAAAGGAAACTAGAATGTCATAAAAGAGGAGAAGGGGGAAACAGAGTGAAGGAGAGAGAAAAATCAAAGATAATTACTGATTTTTTAGTTTTAAGTGAAGGAAGTTGGAAAAGAAGCAGATTTGGGGGGAAGGAAATAAAGAATTGTGGTTTGGTAGTATTAAGTTTGACTCTTATTAAACACCTATGTGGAGAAGTCAACTAATATCTGGATATGAATCTAGAGATCCAGACAAAAGTCCTGACTAGAAGTATAGATTTAAAGTAGTCAGTATACACATATTATCAGAAATCATGGGACTGAACAACGTCAGCCCAAGGAGAGTGTACAGAAAGGAGAAGGAGCCTATGAATCATAAAATATCCCAACATTTCAAGAGTATAACAGCAATGAACTGGGCAATTCATGAAGATAATATGTTGCATTTTAAAAAATGGAAATTTTTAAGACATCATGCTAAGTGAAAGAAGTCAGACACAAAAAGACAAATATTGTATGATTCCACTTATATGAGGTACCTTGAACAGGCAAATTCAGAGACAGAAAGTAGAATGTTGTTACCAGGGACTGAGGGAAGGGGAGAACAGAGAACTATTATTTAATGGGTACTGAGTTTCAGTTTGGAATGATGAAAAAGTTCTGGGGACAGACGATGGAGATGTGATGGTTGTATAACAATGTGAATGTACTTAATGCCACTAAAACCAGAAACTTAGAAATGGTTAAAATAGTAAATTACACATTATGTATAATTTAACATGATTTTTTAAAGTAATGGAAATCTGTATGAAAAATAGCAGATTTTTCTTATTCTACAAAGTAGTTAGTTCAAATAAGACTTCCCAATGATTTTTTAACATCATAACATGCCAATCACTATGATTTTATGCATCTTATTCATTTGGATCTTCTGATTATGTGGCTACTCTGAGCAGGAACATACACTTTTGTAGCCCATCCTGTACTCTTCGTCATTCCCTACTCCTAATCCTGCTCTTATAAACACTATTAATATCAGATCCTAATCAGACCCTACACACATCCATAGTCTGTGCTTTCAACCTCATCCTCTCATGGACCTTTGCTACTTGTAGGAGTTAGGCACTACTTACAATTTATATGTCATCCACTATTATAAAAAACTGTCACTGCTATCATGTATCAGATCAGAAGAAAGGAAACAACCTGGGAGTACAACAAAGTTTCATAATATCCATCAACTAGGCTTGTTGACTCTAAACATCGTAATAAACTGACCCAGTGCACAGAGTGAGTAATAAAGAAAAGAAACGGGACTATCTGGAAAACTACATTTCAAGCTTTGTTTGCCTTTTAAGGTTTCTTCAGATTCTAAATAATCATGAGAAGTGACATTCTGTTAAGTTTTATTATACTTTATTAACATTAAGATGCAGTTTTCTTAGTTGAAGTTGAAATTTCAGTTGTCAAAAAAAGTAATTTTTGTTGTAGCTGCAGTCGAAAGACCCAAATAGTATATATAAAACACTTTTTTTTTAGTGTAACTGTGATTTATTTTCCATCTCATATTTAAATTGTCACCTATTCCCCTCATCAAATTCAGTAATTTTAATATATCTTCTCATCAGAGTAAGGTTAACTACTTAGACAAGATCCATTAACTTTCTATGGTATGTCTAAAACACACTATTAAGACATTCACTGGGATGGCTGGGTGGCTCAGTCAGGTTAGGCATCCCACTCTTGATTTTAGTTCAGGTCATGATCTCAGGGCAACGAGACTGAACCCCATAGATTCTCTCTTCCTCTCCTCTGCCACTCCCCCTATCCTCTCTTAAAAACAAACAAACAAAAAACAAAACAAAAAAAAACCCACAGGGCTTAATAAAAATACCAAGAATTCAAAGGGGGTTTGAAGGAGAATTAAGGATTTTGCTCCTGCTTCAAAAACTAAGACATAAAACTGTCTTTTGAGTTTTGACCCAAATGCAAGATGTGTCCCCCTCCTACATGTAAGTTATATCCAAAGTATTATTTTTTAATTTTCTACTGAACTCATCTATTTCTCCTCTCCCCTATTACAACTAGCCAGACAGACTTGAGTAATAATGATCCTCTGAGGAAAAGAGATAAACTGAGGCTTGAGTAAGATAACTTATTCAGTCAGAGTCATACAACTAATGAGGGTATAAGTGTGTTAGTGTATCCCAAATTCTAATCCATGACTTCTCTTTTTTTTAAGATTTTTATGTATTTATTTGACAGAGATCACAAGTAGGCAGAAAGAGGAAGGGAAGCAGGCTCCCCGCTCAGCAGGGAGCCCAATGTGGGGCTCGATCCCATGACCCTGAGATCATGACCTGAGACAAAGGCAGAGGCTTTAACCCACTGAGCCACCCAAATGTCCCAATCCATGACTTCTAATTTAAAATCTAGACCCCTTTACATTGTATCTTTCCCTCTCTCACAACAAAGACATCTACATTCAGCAGAAGTGGGTAGGGGTATTCATTCATGTTTTCACCCACAGCCACAAATTTCTAACAGAAGAATTTCAGGTACAGGCAAGAAAGGCTTGCCAGAGATTGTGTACTTCATGACATACTAGCAGTCATTCCTATAACTCCTTCCTTGTTATTATTAGGACATCCCTAGGGTTATTTCAGTTTTGAATATGCAGCCTTGTTCTATAAATTTCATCAGGATTTTACATTTTAATCCACTCAATCAAAGAAGCTCTTTTCATTTTATATCAACATCTGTGTACTACTACAGAGCTGCCAAACATGTGAAATGTTGTATGCCGATCTATGTTAAATGTGCTAAATATTATGGTAAATATAAAATAAGGAGTAAATGTAAAATAAGGAGATGCAGTAAATAAAAAATGCAGTAAATATAAAATAAGGAGAGTAAGATTCACTCACGACATGAACCTTGTCATCTATGGTCCACATGTATATACAATGTTAAAAATCTATGATGAAGCCTCAAACAGGAATTTCACAAACTTTCACTTTTAAGCTGTATTAACTTAGGTTAACTTAAAAATAGTTATTTAACAACCAGGATAATATTATAGAAATTATTCTTATTTAAGAGACAATAAAAAATAGAAAGATACACAGGATAGGAGAATCCATAAGGGTTAGAGACTAGGTATAGTAACACTCCTGGAGTAAAAATGAAATACTCCAATATGTAAGTAAGCAAAAGTCACAGTCTTCTGTTTCCTAAGTGAACCAGAGAACAAGACAAAGGAACAAACAAAAAAAGGAGTTATTAGGAACTTATCGGAAAAGCAAATTCACATTCAATTTATAAATTAATTAAAAGGGGGAAGCATCTCTCCTTCCCTCCCCTCCCTAGCCCCCAAATACTTACCATTATCCTTGCTACTGTTTTCTTCAATAGTCATTTGTTCTGCCAATTCAGACAATGATTCATCAATAGTCTGGCTTCCTCGAAGAGTGAGGGATAGCCTTCTCTTAAATTTTTTCATCCTATCAACTGAATGTGACTTGAAATATCCTAAAAGAACAGAACAGAATGAAAACAATATTAAAGCCCTTAAATATTTTAAAGCTTAAGAAAAATGCTGGGACGCCTGGGTGGCTCAGTTGGTTAAGCGGCTGCCTTCAGCTCAGGTAATGATCCCAGCGTCCTGGGATCTAGTCCCGCATCAGGTTCCTTGCTCGGCGGGGAGCCTGCTTCTCCCTCTGCCTCTGCCTGCCACTCTGTCTGCCTGTGCTCGCTTGCTCTCTCTCCCTCTCTGACAAATAAATAAATTAAAAAAAAAAAAAAAAGAAGAAAAATGTCATTCTAAGTTTACTGAGAATCTTCCAAACAGGAATATAAAAAGGAATTCTCATGCCCACCAATCACCACAAAATCCAATCCCGTCCAGATCTAGTCACTTTGATTAATGCTATATTTATGCCATATCACCAGTAGAGCAGGGGATTTTACAAAACTAAATTAAAATGCAGGTTTGCAGCATCACAACCGAATTTAGAAGGATTAGAAATTTTCCTAAAATGTGTTTTTTAAAAACCAGCATCACAACCGAATTTAGAAGGATTAGAAATTTTCCTAAAATGTGTTTTTTAAAAACCAATATAGTTAAAAGATCAATACTATTTTGATGCGTAGGTCCTATCATTATAAATGTCAACCATCACATTGGAAGCAGTGTTATCTTTATATATAAATGGGGGAATAGGAAAAGTGAAAGGGGCTGGAGAATAAAGAATGATGTTTGACACTTTATTAAATAGCTCCATCAGGAATTTTCTTTTTTAAGTTCTTATTTAACCAATATATTGCATTTTTGTCCCACCCCCCCCTTGGGTCAGCTGTTAGGAACCTCTTCCTGTTATCCTAACAATACCAAGTTTTAGAAGGAAGAATGAAAGCCATATTCATAGCCACTAAATGCATACCCAGTACTATATACACTTTCATAACACTTAAATCATTTAGTCTTCTTAACTCTGAAGAGTAGACTATAGCAGCTACAATATCCAATTTTCACAAATAAACTAGTAACTTCAAAAAAGTTCCCTGGCTGAAGTCAAGTGGACAATAAGTAATAGAGTTGAGATTTAAAACTAGGATTATCCTTTCCTCCACAATTTAACCTCTCTGAAATTAGGATATAAAATATAATTTTTTTTAAAAAGACAGCCTCTTTTTTTCTTAGTGGTACATACAGCAATGGTATGATTCATAGTAGAGTCTCAAATAAAATCAAACAAGGGATTTGCTGCCAAAACAAATTCCTCAGTAATTTACTTGCAACTTCTTTTCTAATTCACTATTTCTTACTTGGGATAAGGAACTTTTACCAGATTACAAACATAATATAACCATTAGCCCAACTAAAAGTATGAGCCTTTTAACTCCCCTATACTAAATACATGTTTTACCATCCAGCTCTGGGCATCTACTTTGAATCTCTAAGTATTTTGCTTATTTTCTCACTCTAAGGTCTACAGAAGTAGCTAAATATGCTGAACAAGTGAACTCTACGTAAGGTGTTATATGAATAAATTTTATTGGCTCTAAGGCTGAGGGGAGGGTACTGAGTAGAAATTTGTAAGTGACAACATTATATTTTACCAACTACTTTTTACATACTTAATAAAAAAATTCATAACAAAAATATTAAAAAACCACACACACTAAAATAGCAATAGTGTAGCATAACTACACTCTAATGAGGACTCTTTTTATCCTTAAGCGCTAACAAAACTGCTATTTTTTGGTGAGATACTAAAAAACCCCTCTTCCTTAGAAAAGGACAAATCCATGGTACTGAGTATGATATACTAAGTTATCTTCCAGTTAACTAAACCTCTTTTTAGCTGTCTCTAATCAAGTTAAAACCATCTATAGTTACTCTATTTTTCAGTTCTAGAATTTCTATTTGATTCTTTCCTATAGATTCCTGTTCTCTAGTTACATTCTCCATCTTGCTATCTATTTTTGTGAATAGATTTTCATACTCTATAGCTTTTGTCTGTAATGTGGAGTCTGCATAACCTGTTTCTATTGTTGACTTGTCTCTGTTGGTCTTGTGTATGCCTAGTAATTTTTAATTGAATGTTACACACTGTATGTAATGATTGCATGAAAATATGTATGAAAAAGTATAGAGGCTCTAGATTATGTTACCTTCTTCCAGAGATTATTTAATTTTTTTCTAACAAGCAGTCAGAGTAGGAGCAGATCACCTTAATCCAATCAAGGACTGAGCTGGCATGAGACTAGGTTTCAAACACCATTAATACTGGTCTACCTCTGATTTGTTCCCACTCTTAGTGTGCCCCCTTCAAAGGATTCCAGCTACAACCCTAGGGCTAGAACAACAACAACAACAAAAAAAAACTATTGAAAGCTCCACTCAACTTCCTCAGTTGCTTTTTGTTTATTCCTTCTATAATGTTCAGCTTTCCTTGTCTTACCCAAAATAACTTAGTTAGAAAACACCTCAAGAGGGAACCAGCATATAATATATCTCCCTTCCCTCCTGAATCTTAACTCCTCAAGGTGTGACTAACTTCAAAGCTTGACAATGCCTTCAAACTCATTTTTTCCCTACATGTCAAATAGTTCTCTGCAGGGTATGTAGTATAATATAAGTTGCTCTATAATAGGCAAAAATGGAAGTGCAGGTGTGGATTAAAAGAGATAATATATTTGTGACAGCACCATACTGTTTGGATTATTACAGCTTTGTAGATATTTAAATCTGTAATTATGTTACGTCCAGCACTGTCCTTCTTTCTCAAGACAGTTATCGCTATTTAGGGTCTTCCGTGGTTCCATACAAATTTTACAATTATTTGTTCTAATTCTATAACAAAATGGTGTCGGTATTTGGATAGGCATTGCACTGAATCTGTAGACTACTCTGGGTAGTATGGATATTTTAACAATAGTAATTCTTCTAATCGATGAGTATGGAATATCTTTCCATTTATTTGTGCTGTTGTCAAAGTCTTTCATCAATGTCTTATAATTTTCTGAGAATAGGGTGTTCACTTCCTCGGTTAAGTTTAACCCCAGGTATTTTATTCTTCTTGGTGTATAGTATATTACTTACAATAGCCAAGATCTGAAAGCAGCCTAAGTGTCCATCAATAGATGAATGGATAAAGAGGATGTGGTGTGGAATATTACACAGCCATAAAAAAGGATGCAATCTTTCCATTTGCAAGAACAATGGATAGACTTAGAGGGTATTATGAAAAGTGAAATTAGTCAGAAAAAGATAAATGCTGTTTAACTTCACTCATATGCAGAATCTAAAAAAACAAATGCATAAACAAACAAAAAGCAGAATCAGACCTACAAATACAGGGAACAAAAATGGATGGTTACCAGAGGGAGTAGGGGCAGTGTGTGCAAAATGGGTGAAGGAAAGATGATGATACAGATTTCTAGTCATGGAATAAAGTTGTATGGTGACAGATGGTAGCTACACTTGTGGTGAGCATAACATATCACAGAGATACTGAATCACTATGTTGTACATGTGAACCTAATATTGTGTGTCAACTATACTCCAATTAAATTTTTAATAAAAAATAAAATAGATAATATATGTATACCACCAAGCAAGGTGAATTCATAGGAGACAGTCAGTAAAATGTAAGAGTTGATTCCAACTAAGAAAACTGTTACTGTAGGGCTATCCTACATGCTAGATGGTTTACTTCTCAGTCAGCCCTTACACAGTTCTACCTTGTTGGTAATTCATGCCATTTGTTTAAAACATATTAGATATTTAACATAAATTGAACTATGGTCAATCTCATCTACCCTTTTGTCAATGTAAGAATTTATACTAGAGACACTCTCCTTTGTAAGGATTCAGATCACCCTGCGTAGTAAAGAAGTACTCTATAAGCTTGGTGCAGTGTTAGGGGCGAAGGAACTCAAACTTTGCGCCTTCCAAAACCTTAACTGTGATTGACTCCTGAGAAATAACTTTCAACCCTTGGAATATCCTGCCTGGTAATTCTCTGTTTGCCTAAGATTTTGGGCCACACCAGGCAATTCATGTTAACAATGTAAATTATAGTAAATGTCTGCTTTTGTTATGCCTGGGGTTTGAGTCACACTATCAGATGGACCTTGGAGGAGAAGAAGGATAAGGGAAGGTGGTGAAGACAGGGTAGCTAAGATAGTCATATGGGTACTTCCATGCCTCTGTAATTCATCCCCAGTGAAAATCCAGGACACCAAGACTCAGGTGAGCTTCTCTGGTAGACAACATCTTGCACATGTTGTCATACAAGGTAGCTGGAAAAAGGAAGCAGTTTCCATATAATTCTACTAGGAGAGTTTAACTAAAAACTTGCACCTGGTTTCCCTTGGACTCCACCCTACACACGCTTTCCCTTTGCTGATTTTAATCTGTATCTTTTCACTGTAATAAATCACAATCATGAGTTTTTTTCCCTCTGCTTTTGTCTGATTTCTGTGTGCTTCTAGCAAATCACCAAGCCCAAGGATGGTCTTAGGAACCCCCAACACACACTCCTTCAAGAAATCTGTATGCCCAAACAAAAACTCTTAAGAGCTGATAGCTCACAACTACCAAGTTTCCAACTCCAATATTCTCAAACATAGTGGCATAATCACCAACGTCTATTGAACTATACAGACATCACCACTTTTGAATCTTGCACATCATGTCTAAAAGTTTGTGCCTCTTGTTTCAGATGACAAATAAGGACTGAACAACAAACTAAACAGAAATGGTATTACAGAATTAATTCACATAATATAGTAACATCCCATTCTGACCATTTGAGAAGTGGTCAATTCAAACTGTCTTATACTATAAATGTAAAATGCAAACTGGATTTTTGAAGATGCAGTATTTTAAAAAACAAAAAGTACTCAGGGAAGCCTGTGTGGCTTTGTCGTTTAAGAATCTGCCTCAGGATCCCAAGGTCCTGAGACTGAGTTCTCCATCAGGCTCTTTGGTCAGTGGAGAGCCTGCTTCTCCTTCTGCAGGCTGCTCCCTCTGCTCGTGCTCTCTTTCCCTCTCTGACAAATAAATAAATAAAATCTTTAAAAAAAATTTTGTTCTTAAATACTCAGTATTTTAAAAGAATGTAAAAATAACTCATTGTTATATAGATAACATTAAAAATCCCAGATATATCTGGTTATGTAAAATGTATTACTAAAATTAACTCTTCTTAAAAAATATTTTAAAATATTTTAAAATTAAGTATGGAATCCACATATTTCTATTGGACAATGCTGGTATAGAGCATTTAATTGATCCTGGTAGTTCTAAGTCTACAATGTAAAAAAGGAGTCACATAACTTTTAATCTTTTCTTCATAAAATGCATTTGAACAATATTATCAAGGGACATTCTGTTTTTATAACTCAGAATATTTTCTATCAAAATAATTCTGGTCTATAAAATAACTTTAGGTATTTTCTATCCTATCAGCAATAAGAAAGTCATTTCCAGTTCATATTAGCATGAGAAAAAAAACACTATTTTATAAAGCTAAATCCTACTATAAAATTTTCAAAAACCACATCCTCAAATGCAGATCCTTTTTTTAATCAGCCACGGTATAACTGTAACATTTTAATTGAGTCAAAATGATCAGTAAAGACAGAAGTTAAAGAATTTCATTGTCACAGTCTAGATCAGTATTAAAGAAAAATACTCCCAAATTAAATACATTCCTTGACATTTCTAATTACCTTTAAGTAGAATTACATATGTCAACATTTTTCCTCATTAGGTGAGGACAAAAACACATAAAATGCTATAATAAAAACACCCTTTAAGAAGTAACAATTAGGGGTGCCTGGGTGGCTCAGTGGGTTAAAGCCTCTGCTTTCAGCTCAGGTCATGATCCCAGGGTCCTGGGATCGAGCCCCACCTCGGGCTCTCTGCTCCGCGGAGAGCCTTCTTCCTCCTCTCTCTCCCTGCCTGCCTCTCTTACCTACTTGCAATCTCTGTCAAATAAATAAAATCTTTGAAAAAAAAAAAAAAGAAGTAACAATTATTGGGACGCCTGGGTGGCTCAGTCGATTGGGTGCCTGCCTTCAGGTCAGGTCATGATCCCAGGGTCCTGGGATCAAGCCCCGAATTGGTCTCCCTGCTCAACGGGGAGTCTGCTTCTCCCTCTGCCTGCTCTGCCTGCTGCTCCCCTTACTTATGCTCTCTCTCTGGCAAATAAAAATAAAATCTATTAAAAAAAATTAATGGGATGCCGGGGTGGCTCAGTTGGTTAAGCCGCTGCCTTCAGCTCGGGTGATGATCCCAAGGTCCTGGTACTGAGTTCCGCATCATGCTCCTTGCTCATCAGGGAGCCTGCTTCTCTCTCTCCCTTGCCTGCCACTCTGCCTACTTGTGCTCGCTCTCTCTCTCACGCACACAAATAATAAAATCTTTAAAAAAAAATTAAGAATTAACAATTGTTTACATTACCTTATGGTTGATTAATCTTACTGTAGTGTAATAAAGCAGCACTGAATTACTGACTTACTGAAATCTAAAATATTTTACCTAGTTTAGTAAAAACTTTTATTTGGGATTGTTGGGATCTTAACCTATCTTAATATTCCTGAAAATGATAGTATAAACAATGTGATTTATGGTAAATGCCTAAATTTTTAGTTTAATGTTTAATTCATGCCATTGAAAAAGCTATTTTCACCTTAAAAGTAAATGTACCATAATTTAAAATAAACCCTAAACAAAAACTCCACAACTGTTTTGATATTTTAAAGACTTAACTAAATAGTAAACCATTATAAATTCTCAAATTTCAGCATGTTAATCTTCAGAGAACTTTTTCCTGACTCTCTCTCTATTCCTTTACTGTTTTTTTTTACTCACTGCACTTATCACGTATACACATGTACACATATATACTCCATATATATACACACATATATCCCCAAATACGTATATACGTATGTATGAGTGTATACTATGCAAAATGTTTATGCTTTTGTAGCTTTCAAAAATATCTCGGGGTGCCGGGGTATCTCAGTGGGTTAAGCCTCTGCCTTCGGCTCAGGTCATGATCTCAGGGTCCTGGGATCAAGCCCCTCATTGGGCTCTCTGCTCAGCAGGGAGCCTGCTCCCCCCGCCTCTGCCTGCCTCTCTGCCTACTTGTGATCTCTCTCTCTCTGTCAAATAAATAAATAAAATATTTTTTAAAAATATCTGAAGCTTTTTGTTGTAGCTAGATCAAATTAAAAAGGTAAAAGGGCAATAAATGATACTCAGAATGACAGCATGTAACATGCTTTATACACTGATGTATATATACAGCTAAAAAGTTTAATATCACTTTCCAACTGCAAGTGCTTAAAAAAAACCTTCCTTTATCACCTGGGGCTAAACTGGATCTGGGACTGTCTACTGTCAAATTAAGAAAATTTTTTCATGGTTTATTGGTTTTTATTTATTGTGGAAATGTAACCATTCTGTTTACTTACAGAATACAGAAAACCATTCGGGAATGCCAACTCAGTTTTGTCCTAAGAATGGGATACACACTTTTTTTTTTTTTTTTTTAAAGACAACAGCTATATAGCTGTAAATATTCCCAAACTAGATCCTCTACTATGCATATTTACCTGCAAAAATGGTTTCAGATTGTGGCTCTTTTGGCATTTGTGGTAAGAAGTTCTTCAGACGTAAATTTACCTTCTAATTCAAACTTCTCTAATAGTAAAGGATTTATTAGAGTTGCAATTATCTGCTTAATGTCTTTGAGATATTCTCAAAATAATTTCTTGTTAAAACTACAGAAAAATTTGAGGAGAAAGTTGAAGATTGTTTATAAAATGCCTAAATTACTTTTCTTTAGGTAAGGAAGCAGAATTTACATGCAAAATACTTGGAGCATTTAAAGTTTGGATTAAAATCCAATCTTTCCCCCTCTCTCTGCCTGCCTCTCTGCCTACTTGTGATCTCTCTCTCTGTTAAATAAATCTTTAAAATAAAATAAAATCCAATCTTAAAAAGGCAGATCAAAGTTCTAAAGTATCAAGTAGAGTAGCATGACTTCACAATAAAGACAGTTTTATTTATTTCTTCATAACATTTTCTGTAGGGACTATGGCTTTAAATTAAACCTGTTGTAAATGAGGTAAATTCATTAAGTGTTTTATAGGCAAATTTTTTATTATTTTTCCCTCAACAATCATAATGAACATCTAATGCTTTCTAGGATATGTAAGCTAACCATTTAGTGAGGAATAACTAACATTTAAAAATTAAGTTTTTTCAGTAGAGACACAAATTTCTTATTTACATAAAACAAAGTTTCTATATAAAACACCGACAGAGCACTGAAATAAAAGTTCCATAATGCTTATAGGAATTTCCCCCCCCCAACACTTAAATATCTTAATCCTTTATGTGTTAAAATCTGAAGATAATTCTTTTCTTTTTCTTTTATAGTATGAATAATCACACACACAAACCAGAAAAAAAAAAAAACCTACGAAGGATATTCCTCTATTCATTAAACACTACATTAGAAAGCCAATATAAAACCACTGTGACACCTGAGATGAATAGTAGGAAGCTATGAGGGTTGGTCCCTCCACCCAAAACAACCAGCAAACTGGAAAAAAACAAACAGAATCAACTATTTCAAAACTCTGGAGCCTGACTGGCCACTCAAAACAACCATGAGTGTTTGCTAAGAGGGACACAGGCTACTAGGAGAATCCCATGTGCGAACAAGCTAACACTGCCCATTCTTCAGCCCTGTCCTGCATTCCTGGAGCAGCTGGTTGGTGCCAGGGCAGGCAATGGGGAACCTTGATATAAAAAAACTGGGGGTTACACATTTTGATAAGTCTGGCAGATCAAAGACTGACATAATGCAGATACTTCCCTTTCTCAAGGCCCTTGCAGGCTGCAGGGGCTTCCCACAACAACATCTACTGGAAGATTTAGAGACAGCAACATTTTTTTGTTGTTTGAGCCCAGTATTAAAGAAAATCTTCATCAGGGCATTAGCTAACTGCAAAGGTAATGGAAAAGAAACTTCAATGACCACACACCACCAAGAATACATATTTGCAAAAATAGTTTGGGAAAGTCACAAACAAATGGCAGCAGCCTCAACAACAAACACATACCTGTGCAGTCAGAGAATCTAGCTTCTGGAGTTACTACATTGTAATACAACGTCCAGGTTTCAACAAAAAAATCACAATGCATACAAACAAACAAAAAAAAAACATGGCTCATTCACAAGAAAAAAAGCATGGGACAGAAACCATTCCTGAAGAAGTCCAGAATTCGGAATTAGTAGCCAAAGACATTAAATAAAGTGTTCTAAATATGCTCAAAGGGCTAAAGGAAACCCAATGACAAAAAAATAAATAAAATAAAGGAAATAAGGAAAACAATGTATGGGAAAAATGAGAAAATCAATTTAGAGACAGAAATTATAAAAAGAACCAAACAGGGGCACCTGGGTGGCTCAATTAAATATCTGCCTTCAGCTCAGGTCATGATCCCAGGGTCCTGGAAATGAACTCTGCGTCAGGATCCCTGCAAGCCCGCTTCTCCCTCTGTTAATTGTGATTCCCAAGTAACCATTAAGAAGTTAACTAAAAACGGTCTCTTGCTGCAGCAACACGAGTGGGAGCACCAGGTGCTGGGCTCGGAGCAGAATTCCACGATCGCTTTAAGAAAATGGCAGACAAGCCGGACATGGGGGAAATCGCCAGCTTCGATAAGGCCAAGCTGAAGAAAACGGAGACGCAGGAGAAGAACACCCTGCCGACCAAAGAGACCACTGAGCAGGAGAAGCGGAGTGAAATTTCCTAAGAACCTGGAGGATTCCCCGCCCCCGTCATCTTCGAGACACCCCAGTCGTGATGTGTAGGAAGAAGAGCCACTGCAAGATGGACACGAGCGACAAGCTGCACTGTGAACCCGCGCACTCTGTGCGGACACCACGGGCCTGAGGGTCTCTGAGGGGACCCCTCCCCCCAATCGGACTGCCAAATTCTCCAGTTTGCCCTGGGATATTATAGCAAATTATTTGTATGTTTCATGAAAATAAAACACACCTCGTGGCAAAAAAAAAAAAGTTAACTAAAAAGTATTACAGAAGAGGAAAAAGGGGAATCCGAAAAGTACACTATAAGAAAATCAACTGTGTAAAAAAGGGCAATGACAGAGGAACTGAGGAACAAAAAACAAGACATATATAGAAAGTAACTAAGTCAAAACAGTAAATCCTTACCAGTAATTACTTTAAATGTGAATGGATTAATTTCTTCAACTGAAAGGCAGAGATTGGCATAATAGATTTTAAAAATATCATCTATCTACATATTGTCTACAGAAAACTTAGATACAAGACACAAAGAGATTGAAAATAAAGGAGTAAGGTATTCCACGCAAGAGTTAACTAAAAGAGCTGGCATTACTATATTTTTGTCAAACAGACTACATAGGAAAAAAAGATTACTGGAGACAAAAAGGGCATTCTATATTAATAAAAGGTTAATATATAACAATTAAAAACATATACATACCTAACAATAAAACCTGAAAATATATTAAGTAAAAAGTAACAGAACTGAAAAAAGAAACAGATGGTTCTACAATAATAGTAATTGGAGATTTCAATACTCCATTTTCAACACCAGACAGAAGAACCAGACATAAGATCAATAAAGAAATAAAAGACCTGAACAACAAAGATACGTACTGTACTAGACCTGACATATATAGAATGTTCCACCTAACAACAGAAGAATACACATTCTTCTCAAATACAAACAGAATATTCTCCATGACAGACATTAGTAAGACCACAAAATAAGTCTTAATACATTTTAAAATATTCAAATCATGCAACGTATGTTTTCTGATCACAATAAAATGAAAATGGAAATCAGTAACAAAAAAAACACTAGAGAGGCAGCTGGGTGGCTCAGTCAGTTGAGTACTGATTCTTGGTTTCAGCTTAGGTCATGATCTTGGGGTCATGGGATCAAGCCCCACGTCAGGCTCCATGCTCAGCAAGAAGTCTGCTTGGCATTTTCTCTCTCTCCTTCTCCCTCTGCCCCTTCCTCTGCCCCTCCCCCTGCTCTCACTCACGCTCTCTCTCTCTCTCTCACACACACACATACACACACACACTCTGTTTCTAATAAATAAAGTATTTTAAAAAGAACTGGAAAATTTACATATATGTGGAAATTAAACAGCATACTCCTCACCAACCAACAGAACAAAGAAGAAATCACAAGCGATACTACAAAATACTTTGAAATGAATGAAAATAAAAACTATTAAAAAAAAAAAAAAAGACTGCAAACAACCTAACTATACTTTACAGAGCTAGAAGAACAGCAAATGAAACCCAAAGCTAGCAGAAATAATAAAGATTATGTTGTAAATAAAATACAGATTAGAAAAAAACAATGGAAAGTCAACAAAACCCAAAGTTGGTTTTTTTTTCTTTTTTCAAACTTGGTTCTTTTGAGCAAAAAAGTCAACAAAATCAACAAACGTTTAGCTAGATTAAGAAAAAAGAAAGAACCTAAATTACTAGAATCAGAAATGAAAGTGAGGACAACCTACCAATTACACAGAAATAAAAAGTATTACTGGAGATTCCTATGAACAACTGCACACCAACAAACTGGATAATTAATGAAATGGACAAATTCCTGGACACACACAAAGTACCAAAACCGACTCAAGAACAGACAGACAATCTGAACCGACACTCAACAACTAAGCAGTTTGAATCAGTAATCAAAATACTTGCAACAGAGAAAAGCTCAGGACCTGATGGTTTTACCCATGAATTCTACTAAGTTGGTTTTGTTTTAAGATTTTATTTATTTAGTTAAGAGAGAGAGTAAGAACACAAGCAGGGGGGCAGCGGCACAGGGAGAGGAGGGAAACGGAAGATCCCCACTGAGCTGGGAGCACAATACAGGGCTTGATCCAGGACCCTGGGTTCATGATCTGAGCTAAAGGCAGACACTTAACCCACTGAGCCACCCAGGAGCCCAAATTCTACCAAATATTTAAAGAATTAATAAGAAACCTTCTTAAACTATTCCAAAAAACTAAAGAGGGGAGCCTGGGTGGCTCAGTTGACTAAGCATCTACCTTTGGCTCAGGTCATGCATGATCTTGGGGTCCTGGGATTGAGCCCTTCCTCAAGGCTCCCTGTTCAGTGGGCAGTCTGCATCTTCCTCTCCCTCTGCCTCTCCCCCTGCTTGTGTGTGTGCACGTGCTCTCTCTCAAATAAATCTTTAAAAGCAAAACAAAACAAAAACTAAAGAGAAGAGATCACTCCAAATTCATTTCATGAGGCCAGCACTACCTTGATACCAAAGCCAGAAAAAGACACTACAAGAAAGTTATAGGATACAACTTATAAAATACTAAAACTAAAATACTAAAATAGTAATACTAAATACTAAAACTGTTAGTATCCTTTACGAACTGCAGAGTAAAAATCCCAAACAAAATACTAAGAAACCAAATTCAACAATATACTGAAAGGATCACACTTATAATATATCAAATGGGATTTATCCCCAGAAGGCAATGGAAGTTTGATATGAGAAAATAATCAATGTAATAACACCATTCTAACAGAATGAAGGACAGAAACCACATGAACATCAACTAATACAGAAAAAGCATTTAACAAAATCCAAAACTCTTTAATGATAAAACACTCCATGAAGTGGGAATAGAAGGGAACTGCTGCAATATGATTAAGGCCATATATGGAAAAACCCACAGCTAACATTATATTCAATAGTAAAAAAATTGGAAACTTTTCTCCTAAGATCAGGAACAAAAAAGACAAGGATGCCTATTTTCACCACTCCTATTCAACACAGCTGGAAGTTCTGCCAGAGCAATTAGGCAAGAAATAGAAATAAACAGCATCATAATTGAAAGAAGAGACATAAAAACATTTCTATTGACAGATGACAGAATCTTATATGTGGAAAACCCTAAAGAATCCACATATAAAAATCTGTGTGAGCTACTAAATGAATTCAGCAAAACTGAAGAATGCAAAATAAACGCACAAAATCAGTTGTATTTCTATAAATTTACATGAACAAATGAAAAGGACATTTACATGGCATAAAAAACAATGAAATACTTAGGAATAACTTTAAACAATGAAACACAAAACTTGTACACTGAGAACTACAAAATGATGCTTTAACAAAGAAGACCTAAATAAATGCAAAGATATCCTATATTCATATACTGGAAAATTCAATATTAAGATGACAATATTACCCAAAATGATTCTATAGATTCAATACAATCCCTATCAAAATCCCAACGGTGGTTGTTTTTTTTAAAGATTTATTTATTTATTTGACAGACAGAGATCACAAGTAGGCAGAGAGACAGACAGAGAGAGAGAGAGGAAGGGAAGCAGGCTCCCCGCCGAGCAGAGAGCCCAACGCGGGGCTCGATCCCAGGACCCTGAGATCATGACCTGAGCCAAAGGCAGAGGCTTTAACCCACTGAGCCATCCAGGTGTCCCACCAACGGTGTTTTTTTACAGAAATAGGAAAACACACGGGTCAAGTCATGATCCCAGGGTTCTGGGATCCAGCTCCACAAGGACTCAGTGGAGAGCATGCTTCTATCTCCCCTCAGCACTCCCCCCACCCCACTTGTGTGTGTTCTCTCTCCTCACTCTATCTCAAATAAATAAAAACCTTCAAAAAAAAAAAAAAAAAAAAGGTGGGACACCTGGGTGGCTCCGTCATTAAGCATCTGCGGCTCAGGTCATGATCCCAGGGTTCTGGGAGGAACCCCGCATCAGGATCCCTGCTCAGCAGGAGACCTGTTTCTCCCTCTCCCTCTCCCACTCCCCCTGATTGTGTTCCCTCTCTCGCTGTGTCTGTCGGTCAAATAAATAAGTATTTATCAAACAAATAAACAAATCTTAAAAAGAAAAAAATAACACATCCTAAAATTTATATAGAATTCCAAGGAACCTTGAATACCCAAAACAATCTGGAAGTAAAAGAACAAAGTTGAAGGATTCATATTTCTTGATTCCAAAACTTACTACAAAACCACAATAATTAAAACATGGTACAGGCACAAGGAGACACATAATATAAATGGAACAGAACTGAGCCCAGAAATAAACCTTCATCTCTATGATCAACTGATTTTCAACAAGGTTACCAAGACCATTCAGTGGGGAAAAGACAGCGTTTTCAAAAATGTTGCTGGGGTGAGGGGAAAAGTGATGCTGGAAAGGGGTGCCCGGGTGGGTGGCTTGATTGGTTAAGCATCAGACTATTGATTTCAGCTCAGGTCATGATCTAACAAAGGCAGTGAGGGAGGTGTGTGTGTGTGTGTGTGTTTCATTCATAGATCAAAGACCTAAATCTAAGAGCTAGAACTATAAAACTCTCAGAAGCAAAAGCATGGGAGAAATATTCATGGTGTTAGATTTAAAAATCATTTCTTAAATATGACACCAAAAGCACAGGAACAAAAAATGAAAAACAGACAAGTCAGACTTCATTAGAATTAAAAGCTTCTAGGCATCTAGGGATAGCATCAAGAAAGTGAAGAAACAGGGGCGCCTGGGTGGCTCAGTGGGTTAAACCTCTGCCCTTCAGCTCAGGTCATGATCCCAGGGTCCTGGGATCGAGCCTCCACAGGGAGCCTGCTTCTCCCTCTCCTTCTGCTGCTCTGCCTCCTTGTGCTCTCTTTCTCTCTCCGTCAAATAAATAAATAAAATCTTAAAAAAAAAATAATTTAATATCCAAAATATGTAAAGAACTCTTACAACTCAGTAACAACAAACAACAAACACAATTAAAATATGGGCAAAGGACTTGAATAGACATTGCACTAAAGAAGATTTACAAATGGCCAGTGAGTGCATGAAAAGAGGCTCACCTTTACTACTCATTAAAGAAATGCAAATGAAAACCACAATGAGATATCACTTCACACTTACCAGGATGGCTACTATAAAACCAAAACCGAAAATAACAACTGTTGTTCAAAAAAATAAAGAGAGAAAGCAAATAACAAATGTTCATGCACATGTGGACAAATTAAACACTGGTGCATTGCTGGCGGGAACATAACATATGCAGCCACTATGGAAAACCATCTAGGGATTCCTCAAAAAGCTAAACTCAGAATAACCTTTTGACTGAGCAATTCCACTCCTAGGGACAGACCAAAAAGAAGTGAAAACAGGGACTCAGACACTTTTATACTTGTATAGTCATAGCAGATTTAATCATAATAAAAGGTAAAAACATTAAGTGTCCATTAACAGAGGAATGGATAAAATGTAAAAGGTGCAGACAGAAGAAAATACATTTCTGCAATAAAAAGAAGTTCTGACACATGCTACATGAATGAACCTCGAAAACATTATGCTAAATGAAGGAAGACAAACACAAAAAGAATATATTATTCTACTTATGAAATATCTGGAATAGCAAATTCACAGAGACAGTAGAACAGAGGTTACCAAGGGAAAGAAGGTGAGAGCAATGAGGAATTGTTACCCAATGGCTGAAGGTTTTGTTTGGGATGATGAAAATGTTTTGGAAATAGATAGCAGTGATGGTTTCTCAACATTCTGAATGTATTTAATCCCAATTGTACAATTTTATTTGTCTATCTATTCTACCATAATAAAACTTTATTTTGTCAGCACACATTTAATATCGGTTTTTCATCAAGACTAAATACAGCCAATACCTTATTCTAGTAAAATTTTATTGAAAGAACTGGTTAAATAATTTCAATGTGAACTGTCAACCAATACCAATTATTTTGAACACAACGGAGTAAATCCTTGGATTACTACTTATAGTTAGGATGCAGAAACTCATGAAAGACTATCAATGCTCCCACCTCCTCAACAGTAAGAACAAGCCAGAGAGACTATAAAGTCATAGTTTTTTTTTTTTTTTAAATTCAGAGAGCTGAGATGCAAAGAAGCATAAGTGAACAAAATTCCTACAAGAACAAGCCTGTGGCTGCGGTCATGGTGAAAATAAGAGTGAACCTACTACAAAAGGGGAAAATCAGCCCAATGTTTAACAGATTTTTAAGGGGAGCAAAAGGACTGGCAAGACAGATTTCGCAGACACATTCCCAAGTCAAATCTGCACTTTTTCAAAAAGGTTGCTGGAGGGGGGAGGGTCAGGGGAACTGGGGAACTGGGTAATGGACAGTAAGGAGGTCACAGGACAAAATGAGCACTAGGTATTATATAAGACTGATGGAATTACTGAACTCTACCTCTGAAACCAGTAATACATTATACATGTTAATTAATTGAATTTAAATTTTTTAAAAGAGCAGAGGAAAAAGGATGCTTTCCAAGTACGAGAGCTGCAAGAGGGGAATAGGGAGGTTGGGCTCCAAAATGCTGGGAACTGGCTGCAAAGCTAAAAGAAAAATGTCCCCAAGGGGCATAGGGCCTTCAGGAAGTGCAAGGCCACACTCACTACAGGATGCCTTGAGGGTATTAGGTAAATACTTTCTCCAAAAGAGAGAAAAGCCAGGGTGTGGCTAAAGAGAAAAGAAAACATGTCTCAGTTGCTCAAAATCCCAGCAGCTGGGCTATGAAACAGAGAAATCTCTTACAGTTTTATGAACTGCTGGCTGGGCTATAAAGCATGAAGAGATTTCTTGAGTCTCACAAGTGCTCACATCCCAAGACATAATTAAGGGAAAGTCTTGATTCTGCACTAAGAACATCTAATACCAGTGGTGTACTAAGTAAAACTAAAGCTGTAACAGAGTCAGGACCCAAATTAGGCTGTTTTCCTAATAATAGTGTATTTCAGCTTTTCTCCTTCAACTACGTCATGGATATCTATATACGTAAATGAACAAAGCTATACATCATCATTTTAAATGACCATACCATGCAGCAGAAATGTTTTATACTACCTTTTTCATCACAGAATATTAAGACATATACCTAAGAATAAGATTTAAGAAAATCAACATACTTTACTGCTTCATCAAAAACCTTAAGTGAAATTGTTTTCTTCCCCACAAATGCATATAGGGGAAGAATGCCCCTGCTATGATCTGAAATAAGGAACCAGTAGTTGTATACACCAATGCATATGTACCATCAGAGCAAATGTCCATAGTTTTTAAAAAGTCAAATTTTTTAGTATCATAAAAATTAAGTTTTGATCTTGCAGGTTCCCTGAAATGGTTTCAGGATCATGGATCGCACCATGAGATCTGCCAGGTTAGTATCCCAAACTTAATTCCAATTAACTTACCTTAGCAAAATGAACATTAGTAATTAAATAAGGCTAATGATCAGCTAATAGTAATAGAAATTCTATAATCCACATTATCAACTGCTGAGCACAGGAAGAAGAGCAAGTTTAGGAGAGAGAAAATGAATTCAGGATTGAACCTACTGGAGCAAATTTAATGAATTAATGAATTTAATGAATCTGGAACTCAGAAAAAGGTCAGTTTAAAGTATAGGTCTGAGAGATATTTATAAAACTGATTAAATCCAGGAAGAATACAGGTGATAAGAGGGAAGGTCAGAAATACAAGGAATGCCTATAATTAGTGAGTGGATAGAGGGGAAGTCATCAATGCACTTCCAAAAATAGTGAAACAGGCACAAATTGTAACAAATGAAATCATGTTAGAGACCATCAGGGTCAACCAAGTCATTTTTCTGGTTAAGGAAACAGAGCTTGAAGAGGCTCAAAAAAATGATTTAGCCAAGTCTCTGAAAGCAAGAGCATCAGGCCTTAAAAAACCACTTTAGGGATCCCAATTCAGTTTTCTTTCCATAGTACCAAATTCCAGGGTTAGGTAGCAATTCTTTCCTATTCTAGCTAGAGAATTAAAGCCTAGCATCAGGGACAGAAATCAAGGAAAAAATAACATGTATTTCCACTTCCTCTAAACCCTGTTCCTCTTAATGGTCTTATCCCACAATCAATGCATCACCCAAACCTGCAGGGTCTTCCTTCAAAATATATCCAGAGTCTGACCACTTCTTACCACCCAAACTGCCAAAATCTTAACCCAACCCTGATCATCTCTATCCCTAGAATATTTAGAGTATCCTACACCTGGTCTTCCTGCTTCCACTCCACCACCTTTTCCCCTTCCTGCGCCACTGACCGCTGTGTATTTTCTATGTAGCAGCCAGAGCAAACAGACTAAATCATAAATAACATCATCCCTCTTCTTCAAAATCATCCAACTATTGGCACTTTACTCAGTAATTAATCCTGAAGTCCTTAAATGGCTTACTAGGCCTTGTATGACCTGTCTGCCATTCTCCTTTTTTAACCTCATCTGCTGCTATTCTGCACACATCTACCCTGTTCTAGCAGCACAGCAGTCTCTTTGCTGATGCTACTTTTGTAATTGTTCTTCCCTGGTGTGTAATGCACTTCTCCCAGATAGTTTCATTTCCTTCTGGGTTCAACTCACACAGCACCTCCCTGGTCACCCTGTATAAAAGTGACAACTCCGTACCCAGGTTACACACCCTATCCCCCCTTCCTTGTTTTAATTTCCTCTGTAGCCTGCCTGGCTTGACATTCAAAATACTGGTTTTATTGCTCATTCCCTCCACTAGAATTTAATCACCTTGAGAGCAAGGACTTAATGTTTTGTTCATTATTATATTTAGTACAAAACCCAGCATTTAGTATAAAACCTGGCACTTAACAGGCACCAAACCTCTTGAACGAAAGAATGAAAGCAAATAAAAGAGATTACAAACTAGGATCTTTCTATTTAAAGTCAATCTATTAACTGGCAAAGTTTTAGATCACTGTCCCATTCTGATGGCTCTGCTTAGGTTTTCACTTTATGTTAAAAAGTTTTAATTTATTCATTCAACAAACATTAACACAGAGGCCCTATCATGTCCCAGACAATATGAGGCACTGAAGGCAGAAAGATAAATAACATGAACTCTGCCCACAAGAAACTTAGTCTTAAAGACGTGTTATATTATTTCCAGAACAATAAAGTTATAGTACTGCAAATGAGGGTTAACTGCTAGTTAATACACTATACGCTGTTAAAATTATCACAAAAGGCAAACAATTCATTCAACAAAGAAAATACTCAAAATGTACTTTTCATGAAAACTGCTTCACCATTTTGACAACTTACATAAAATCTGACTGGCTAAAAAGATCAAGACATTTAGTTCACTACATTGGAACATGCAATGATCTCCCCCTTATTCATCTTTAATCATTATCCCTTGGGTTCAGTAGCATCTTAGACAAAACCTAAACCAGTCACCAAGAAACCTCTAACTTATTAATGTTGCATCTCAATACATTCACTGGGATAAATAATCCTCAAATCCTTCTGGCTTTTCACTATTAGTTTTTTATTATTTTCTTTAAATGTCTATTTTTGCTGGGGTGCCTGGGAGACTCAGTCAATTACAACTCTGCCCAGGGTCCTGGCATCTAGCCCTGCACAGGTCTCCTCACTCAGCAGGGAATCTGCTTCTCCCTCTTCCTCTGTCCCTCGCGCACGCTCCGAGAGAGCGCTTGTGCACTCTCTCTCTCTCTAATAAAAAAGAAAAACAAAAAGAAATGGAAAGACATTCCATGCTCAGGGATTGGAAGAATAAATACTGTTCAAATGCATATGCTACCCAAAGCAATGTACATATTTAATGCAATCCCTATCAAAATACCAACAGCATTTTTCACAGAATAATCCTCTCCTTCTCGAATAAATAACATTTTTTTAAATGCTTAAACACATATTTTTACTTACATTGTTGGGCAATACATTGAAATTCAGAGTATTAAATTCTGGTGGTTTTTTTTTTAAATCGCTCAAAATGTGGATATCTTCATCACAAATAACAATAAATTGATCCGCAGATGATAAATGCCCACAGAAAGGGCATTTGTTTGAAACAGCTGTTCGGTTTCAGTGAACTGAGAAAGTCATCTATTAGAAATGTCATATGATGTTTTTGATAATAATGGTCTTACTCACAGCAGAACCAAGAGAGCAATTGTAATCATTTGAGGTAGTGCCTCATTTTGATACACAAGTGGTTATATACAAAAAGGGAAAAGGCCCACCAAGAAAGCAGCAAAGATTTGAAAACAAAATGGTATCTGAAAAATATAAGTCTTCATTAATTTTTATTTATTCTTTTGTAAATGGATCAAATTCTTTATTACTTACTCCAGCTAAATTGATTTTTACCAAATTCTCCATGATTAAATAAAAAGCTTTATTTTTTTTTTTTTAAAGATTTTATTTATTTATTTGAGAGAGAGGCAGTGAGAGAGAACATGAGCGAGGAGAAGGTCAGAGGGAGAAGCAGACTCCCCGTGGAGCTGGGAGTCCGATGCGGGACTCGATCCCGGGACTCCGGGATCATGACCTGAGCCAAAGGCAGTCGTCCAACCAACTGAGCCACCCAGGCGTCCCAAATAAAAAGCTTTAAAATAAATTATAAAACCTGGGGTTCCCTGAAAGATGCAAACTCTTTTCCTTTTTTTTTTTTTGTTAGTTTTTAAAATTTTAAGTAGGCTCCATGCCCAACATGGGATTTGAACTCACAACCCAGAGATCAAGAGGTGATCACTCTACCAACTGAGCCAGCTAGGTACCCTTAACAAAATACTTGTTCTGCCAATTACCTCCTACACCCCTGAAAATCAATCATCATCTTTGATAGCTAGTGAAAAACCCTATCGTAAAAAAAAACTTATAAACTTCCCCACTGTAATTCAAAAACAAAGAAAGCAATTCCAATTATCATTCTATGTCTCAGTTAAGTGATGAGAGCGCCTACTAATGAATTTGCATGTAAGTCCTGTATTTCTCAAAGCAGAACTATAGAAAGGATAAAGTAGACTGATTATCCTGGACTCTAAATTACTTAGTCCCTGGGACGCCTGGGTGGCTCAGTTGGTTAAGCAGCTGCCTTCGGCTCAGGTCATGATCACAGACTCCTGGGATCGAGTCCCACATGGGGCTCCTTGCTCAGCAGGGGGCCTGCTTCTCCCTCTGCCTCTGCCTGCCACTCTGTCTGCCTGTGCTCGCTCTCTGTCAAATAAATAAAATCTTAAAAAAAAAAAAAAATCTTTACTTAGTCCCTTAGAAACTAATACTTCTGAACAATAGAGGAAGCACTGGGAGTTTACAGATTTGTGTTATTTCTGACCTATCTTCCATCTAGAGTAATCCAGTTTATTTTATTTGGTTAAGAGTCAATTAGTGAGGGCACCTGGGTGGCTCAGTGGGTTTCAGCCTCTGTCTTCCACCCAGGTCATGATCTCAAGGTCCTAGGATCAAGCCCCACATGGGGCTCTTGGCTCAGCAGGGAGACTGCTTCCCCCACCCCCTCTCCACCTGCCTCTCTGCCTACTTGTGATCTCTGTCAAATAAACAAGTAAAATCTAAAAAACAAAACAAAAGTCAACCAGTGATAATATTTTAGGATAACAGTTTCAAAGTCCTCCTTAAGGAAGGTAAAGTAGTTTATATAAAATGTTTCCCAAGGGACACCTGGGTGGCTCAGTTGGTTAAGTGGCTGCCTTCGGCTCAGGTCATGATCTCAGTGTCCTAGGATCGAGTCCCACATTGGGCTCCTTGCTCGGTGGGAAGCCTGCTTCTCCCTCTGCCTCTGCCTGCCACTCTGTCTGCCTGTGCTCGCTCTCCCTCTCTCCCTCTCTGACAAATAAATAAATAAAATCTTTTAAAAAAATAAAATAAAATGTTTCCCAAGTATTAGAGAAAATAAACAGTATCCCTAAAAGCTTTATTTCTTTTTTTTATATTTTTCTCTTTATTAAGATCAGTTAAGGTCTCTCATCACTTAGTAAAATTACTCTCAGATGAAGACATTCACATGTATTTCAAACTGGAAGTTAAAACCTTAATCCTTAAAACCTTAAAAGCTTTATTTCTATTAACAGAAAAAACTGGCACTAAAACTAATGAAACAAAACTGATCTAGGCACTTTTCAATTACAAGATTAGACAAAGTAACTACATTTACACTCCTGATTCATATATGGGCCAGAAGCTCAAAGATCATTCTTTATTATTTCCATTCCCTCAAATGCCATATCAAACTGGATCATCAAGTCAAACTGTGTTACTTTAAATCCCTCACAGTTCCCAATCCCATCCGCCTCTATCTCCACTGCTAAGCCTTAGTTTAAACCTTAATAATTTATTATCTAAATAATTACAACAAGGCTCATAAATAGCCTCCCTGATTCTTTCAAAAGATTGATAAAATAGGTAAACAAACCTTTAGCAATGCTGGTCAAGAAAAAAAAAATTAATGAATATTATAACAATGGTGGAAATTAATTAGGTACCCTTTCATAAAGTTAAATATTGCATACCCTATGAGCCTGCAATTCCTCCAGCTGCATATCTGAAAGAAATTTTAACACATGTTTAACAGAAATATGAGTAGATGCTCACAACAACATGTCTCTAACAGCATAATACCAGAAACAACCCAAATGTCTATAGTAAGGAAAATTGGATCAATTATGATTAAGTTTACAGAATGGAATATTATATACAGTGGTAAAAATGAATGAACTACAACTATATGCAACAAGAATGAGTATTAGTAAAACGATATCTAATAAAAAAAAAAGTCCAGACTACATTTTAGCATATTATTTTTATAAAAACAAAATTAAGAAAAAAAATATTGTTGAGGTAAATGTATCTATAATAAAACTTTTATAAAATGTAAGAGACTGAAATACAAAGCTCAGAATGATAGCTACCATTTAGGAAGAGTCAAGGAGAGCACACAGGAAGATTTAAGTTATTGGCAATGCTTGAGAAGTTGGATTCACAGATATTAGTTATTTTTCTTAAGTATAAATACACTCTATATAAGATCATGCACAAATCAGTAAGAATAATGTGTCAAGAGCCAAGAATTATGATTAACACAATTCTGTGCAAATTGATGGGAAAATGTTAATTAAGTTTAGGGGGAAAAATTAGGACTGAAAGGCATAATTACAGATTGAGTGGATTAAAAATCTTTAGAGAATAAGTGAAATGTCTTAATAAAAAGAACACAAGGCTAGAGTCAAAAAGGTTGATTCCCCCCCCCCCCCCCAGTTCTGCCACTAAGTAACTGAGTAATCTCAGGCTAGTCACTTAACTCACTAAACAGATATCCTTCCAAAATAGACTATGCTCAGATGGATTTATTTTCTGAAACAAATAGCCTAAATTTAATGTTATCAGGTATGAAATCTGTCACTTCTGAAGGACTTACCATTCCATTCTGGGCTTCCCTTCTTTTCCTAGCCTACCAATGTTATCTAATACCTGTCACTAAAGAGATGCCCACAAATAAATATAAGGCACCTAATCAGATTCTCTTCATAACTTCCAGTGATATTACAATCATTTACACTGAACTTCAAAGATATACACTGGGACAACAGTTTATTTCTGACATGTGTTTGCTCAACAAATGTTCCTACAAAAAAAAGCTGCATTGATTAATACCAATTATATAAGTCAGGTTCGAGTAGGTTAAGCTACAATAACAAAAGCCAACAAATCTTGGTGGCTTAAAATAACTAAGATTTTATTCTTTTGTGCTATATGCTCATTGAGAATTGACTGGAGTTCTCCAAGTCTTCAGAGATCTAGGCTAAAGTAGTAGGCACCATGGGAAGGAGACAGTATGGCAAAGTATATACTGACTCTTAGACTCTTACTCCTGGGTTGTAAAGGCGGTTCAATCTTCACAAATCAATCAATGTGACACATCGCATCAATATGAGAAAGAAGGGTGCCTGGATGGTTCAGTTGGTGGAGCGTACAACTCTTGGTAAGTTCCAGCCCATGTTGGCTGTATACTTAATTTTTTAAAAAATCTTAGGGGTGCCTGGGTGACTCAGTCAGTTAAGCATCTGCCTTCGGCTCAGGTCCCAATGCTGGGATCCAAGCCAGCATCAGGCTCCCTGCTCAGTGGGGAGTCTGTTTCTACCTCCCCGTTTCTGTGCGTGCACTCTCTCTCTTTCTCACTTGCTCTCAAATAAATACTTAAAAAATAAATAAAATCTTAAAGTAAGAGAAAGAGTAAGAGCCATATACCATTTCAACAGATGCAGAAAAAGCATCTGACAAAGTGTAACACCCATTCATGATAAAAACCCTCAAAGTAGTTTTAGAGGGAACATAACTCAACATTATAAAGGCCTCATATGAAAAACCCACAGCTAAGATCATCCTAAATGGGGAAAAAACAGACCTTTTTCCTCTATAGGAAGGAATGAGACAGGGATGCCTACTCTCATCACTTTTATTCAACACAGTACTCTAAGTCATAGCTACAGCAATTGACAACAAAAAGAAATAAAAGGCATCCAAACAGGTAAGGAAGAAGCAAAACTTTCACTATCTGTAGATGACAAGATACCGTACAAAGAGAATACTGAAGACCCCACCAAAAAACTGCTCGAACTGATAAATTCAGTAAAGCTAGCAGGACACAAAACTAATATACAGAAATCTGTTGCATTTCTACATATTAATAATGAAGCAACAGGGGCACCTGGGTGGCTCAGTAGGTTAAAGCCTCTGCTTTCGGCTCAGGTCATGATCCCAGGGTCCTGGGATCGAGCCCCACATCGGGCTCTCTGCTCTGCGGAGATCCTGCTGCCTCCTCTCTCTGACTACCTGCCTCTCTTGCCTACTTGTAATCTCTGTCAAATAAATAAATATTTTTAAAAAATAATGAAGCAACAGAAAGAGAAATCAAAAAAACACTTGGGGCATGTGGGTGGCTCAGTCAGTTAAGCATCCAACTCTTGATTTCAGCTCATGTCATGATCTCAGGGTCCTTAGATCAAGCCCCACATTTTACTATGAAAACTATATAACACATGAAAGAAAATGACAACACAGGGGGTGCCTGAAGTGCTCAGTTGGTTAAGCATGTGCCTTCAGTTCAGGTTAAGATTGTTGGGTTCTAGGATTTTGTCAGGCTCCCTGCTCAGTGGGGAGTCTGCTTATCCCTCTCCCATTACCACTCCCCACTCTCTCTTGTGTACTCGCTCGCTCGCTCTCTCTCAAATAAATTCTTTGGCACAAAGAAAAGGAAAAAAAAAAAAAGAAGTGGGAAGACATTCCATGTTCAGGGATTGGAAGAACAAACATTGTTAAAATTCGTTTGCTACCCAAAGCAACGTATATACCAGCAGCATTTTTCACATAACTAGAACAAATAATCCTAAAATATGTATGGAACCACAAAAGACCCTGAATAGCCAAAGCAATCTTAAAAAAAAGAAATGCAAAACCAGAAGCATCATAATTCCAGACTTCAAGTTATACTACAAAGCTGTAGTAATCCAAAAAGTATGGTACTGGAACGAAAATAGACACATAGATCAAAAGAACTGAATAGGAAGCCCAGAAATAAACCCACAATTATATGGTCAATTAATCTTCAACAAAGCACATTAAGAATATGCAATGAGAAAAAGTCTTTTCAAATGGTTTTGGGAAAACTGGACAGCTACATGAAAAAGAATAAAATTGGGGGGACCTGGGTGGCTCAGTGGGTTAAACCTCTGCCTTCGGCTCGGGTCATGATCTCGGGGTCCTGGGATCGAGTCCCGCGTCGGGCTCCCTGCTGAGTGGAGAGCCTGTTCCTCCTCTCTCTCTCTCTCTGCCTCTCTGCCTACTTGTGATCTCTCTCTGTCAAATAAATAAATAAACTCTTTAAAAAAAAAAAAAAAAGAAAAAGAAAAAGAATAAAATTGGACTACTTTCTTACACCATACACAAAAATACTCAGAATGGAGTAAGGACCTAAATGTGAAATTTGAGACGATAAAAATCCTAGAAGAGAGCACAAAAAGTAATTTTTCTAACACTGGTCATGGCAATTTCCTTTTAGATATGTCTCCTAAGGCAAGGGAAATAAAAGAAAAAACAAACTATTGAAACTACATTAAAAAAAAAAAAATCTCCGCAAAGGAAAAGAAATGACCAACAAAACTAAAAGGCAACCTACCTACTCAATGGGAGAAGATATCTGCAAATGACATGTCCGGTAAATGGTTAGTATCCAAAATATAAAAAGAACTGATACAGCTCAACACCCCCAAAATTAATAATGCAATTAAAAATGGGCAGAAGACATGAACAGACATTTCTGCAAAGAAGACACAAAGATGGCCAACAGACACATGTAAGACACATGAAAAGATACTCAATATCACACATCATCAGGGAAATGAAAAATCAAAACCACAATGGAAATCATGTCAAACATGTCAGAATGGCTAAAATCAAAAACAAGAAACAAGTGTAAGCAAGGATATGGAGAAAAAGGAACCCCTGTGCACTGCTGGTGGGAATGCAAATTGCTGCAGACACTGAGGAAGACAGTGTAGAGGTTTCCCAAAAAAAATTAAAAATAGAAAATTAAAAATAGAAATGTCCTACTTAGTTGCTTAAGTGTCCAACTCTTGATCATGGCTCTTATAGGGTCATGAGTTTGAGCCCCACAAAGGGCTCCACACTGGGCATGGAGCCTACTTTAAAAAAAAAAAAAAACTGCCTTATGATACAGTAATCATGCTACTGGGTATTTACCCAAAGAATACAAAAAAACACTAATTCAAAAGTATATATGCACCCTCATGTTTACTGTAGCACTATTTATAACAGCTGACCTATGGAAGCAGCCCAGGTGTCCACTAACAGATGAATGGATAATGGATGGAGATTATATATATATATATATATGGAGAGAGGAGAGAGAGAGAGGGAGAGAGAATGTGTGTGTGTATAATGGAATATTACTCAGCCATAAAAAAGAATGAAATCTTGCCATTTGCAATAGCATGCATGGTGCTAGAGAGTATAATGCTAAGCAAAATAACCTACTCAGGGCGGCTGCCTTCGGCTCAGGTCATGATCCCAGCGTCCTGGGATCGAGTCCCACATCGGGCTCCTTGCTCGGCAGGGAGCCTGCTTCTCCCTCTGCCTCTGCCTGCCACTCTGTCTGCCTGTGCTCCCTCTCTCTCTCTCTCCCCCCCTCTCTCTCTGACAAATGAATAAATTAAAAAAAAATTTTTTTTTAAATAACCTACTCAGGGAAAAACAAATACCACGTGATTTCACTTATACGTGGAACTTAAGAAACAAAGGAGAAAAGTAAGAGAGAGAGACACAGACACACACACACACACCCCCCCAAAACAGACTCTTAACAAACAGATGGTTACCAGAACAGAGGTAGGTAGGGGATTAGTGAAACAGGAGAAGGGGATTAGGAGTGTACTTGTTTTGATGAGCACTAAGTAATGTGCAGAACTGTTGGAACACTATATTGTACACCTGAAACAAATAGAGCACTGTACATTAACAACGCTGGAACAAAAAGATTTAGCAACATAAAAACTCAAAAAAGTTGGGACGCCTGGGTGGCTCAGTTGGTTGAGCGGCTGCCTTCGGCTCAGGTCATGATCCCAACGTCTTGGGATCGAGTCCCACATCGGGCTCCTTGCTCAGCAGGGAGCCTGCTTCTCCCTCTGCCTCTGCCTGCCTCTCTGTCTGCCTGTGCTCACTCTCTCTCTCCCTCTCTGACAAATAAATAAATTAAAAAACAAAAACAAAAAAAAACCTCAAAAAAGCAAATAAAGAAATGGTCAAGTGACCAAATACCCATCAAAATTCTTAAAGATAAAGCAAAAAAATCCACACCTCTCAACAAGTATAAAGAAATTTCAGGGAAATATTTACTTTTTTCCCTAAAATCTCAGTACTATAAACCAAGATATTCAAATTATCCAGTTAGTTCATCAAAAGATCCTCTACTACAAATAAGAAGTGGGGATAGAAAGATGTCCCCAAATCTCTCATTTTGGAAAACAGTAACTATAGATTTAAATTCTTTAATATAAACTGAGGGGGAGGGAGCCTATACTAAAGAGTTTAACAACAGGAATGACATGGGTGCCAATAAGGTGTTACCATGATGAGTTAAGGGTCTGGAACTAGGATATTTGTAAGTCAGGGTGACCCTACTAAATACTGAAGAAAAAGTGTATTACAATCAAAATAACTCGAAGACTTGTAAACCTTCTGGGTGGTCCTCTATCAAAAGCATTAATAATACACTAATAACTAAAGTACAGTGAAGTATAGGGTTCACTCCATGAGCACAATGAAAGTGGAAGAGAAAGGCAAGCTTAAGTGAGACATGACAGGTAGAGGCCTGATAACCTGAGAAGTATCATGATAAATGGATCTGGATTCTTCCCTAGAACAGAACTGTTTAAGAGTTGGTGAAAATGTAGCGAGATAAATTACATTCAATCTCACAAACAACTGAACTAGAACACCCAAATCAAGCCTTAGGTATGTGACTTTTTGAAGAGTATTAAATAACCTTTGATACCATATTAACATCTGGCTTTCTTATCTCAGTATCAGAGGACATTCAGATGCCCAAAATAATCAAAGTAAGATCCTTCCCCTTCATCTGATAATTTTTGTCATGACTTCTGCCCTTTACAACCATATTTACAAGTATGTTAATTAATTAAAATATTTATTGAACATCTAGTTTATACAAATCCTGTGTTAGGAACTAAGGACAAAGAAACAAAAGATACCATCATTGGCCACAAGCTGAGAAATACAGAAAAGCAGGCAATGAAAATGAAGTGTAATAATGACATATTCTCAAGCAGCTCTGGAACCACAGATAAGGGAGGACATCTGACAGACAATACAGAAAAGAAAGAAAGGGCCAACACATTACAGAGGTCCAATAACGACTAAATGAAGAATGGCCTACATGTGATCTCCAGGACCTTGGTTTGCAAAGGTCTATTATTTTGACCAGCCTATTAGGTATCAGTCAAAAGGCAAAAATCACACCACTAACTGTAACAGAGTTCAGAATAAGTTGTTAACCATGAACTGAAGAACTGGAAAGGCAAAAAAGGGACTCATAATTACAAAGAAAATAATTACAAGAAGCAGCTAGGACCCCCAAAGCTGAGGGAAACAAAAGTGACTGGAATTACTGGAACTCAAAGGTTTGGAGAAACCACATAAAACTGAAGCCCAGATTTCTAAAAATAAAGCACTTCCTGAAGAACACAAAGAACCAAGAACTTGAGGAGGATCCCAGCAAAACTGGGACACAAATCTCAGAGAGGGAGCAAAAGGCTAGTTGATGTTATCTAGGAGGAATGTTATGAGGGTTCTATGAGTGCGGAATAGTGCAAAATGGAGTGATCTGCCACTCCTTTTCATACCAGGGTGAAGTCCCGTTGCTGTGAAGATAATATTGATAAGAAGTAAATATAAAGGAGCAAATCCCTTGCCCCTCCTCTTGCTTTCCTTTTTCCCATCCTCCTACTGGCAGAATTTAATAGGGAACCAAACGATAAGCAAGAAATATAGTTGGTAGGGTCTCAGCGCCTACACCA
The DNA here is from genome assembly GCA_004024625.1 of Mellivora capensis. Taxonomy (NCBI): domain Eukaryota; kingdom Metazoa; phylum Chordata; class Mammalia; order Carnivora; family Mustelidae; genus Mellivora; species Mellivora capensis. The sequence continues at coordinate 236,188 of PISX010000326.1, forward strand.
CACACACACAAAAATTTTAGAAGGATGAGTCTGAAGCTGATATAAAAAATACCTTAAAAGCCAGCATCATCTATACAATTTCTCCTCTCTATATACTTAAGGTAACATTCTTTAAATATTTAGAATTATAAAACTCTAGTTAAATTCAGCAATTTGATTTTTCTCATGACTTCTGAGGAAATTATATAAAATAATCCACACTAAAATAAAGGTATCTATTTTAGAACCCCAAACTTTAAAAGAACAACCCATGCTATACTCCATAAATTAGGCAATGCACAGATCTTCAAAATAAAATCAGAACCTCAAGAGCTAGAACAATCTTAAGGCTCAAATTCGGTGTTTATATGAAACTTTAAAACTCACATATTCAAAAATCATCAAGATTAATGTAGATTAATGAAAAGGCCTGACCTACTAAAATTTTAGATGAGCGCTATTTTACTACTTTGAAATATAAGTAGCTTTTTTAGACCAAATCTTTTCCTAGTGAATAATTTTAATATTTTTATTGCATGAAATATTCTAAATCTTCCTCTGGAATAGCTGATTTAAGAATACATCATTTCAAACATACCGTGTTTCACCAAATTTAAGATGCCATCAACCATAGAACACAGCATTACTGCATAAATCACAAAAGGGGAAAAAATGCTGTAAGTTAAACTAGGACTTCGTGGATTCTTTCATGGACTTTTAAGAATCCCTGAAAGAACTCGACCACATTAATCTAATCTATAATTTAATGTACTGGGGCATGCAGGTGGCTCAGTTGGTTAAGCGTCTGCCTTTGACTCAAGTTGTAATTCTGGAGTCCTGGGATGAGTCCCAAGTTGGGCTCTCTGCTCAGAGGGGAATCTGCTTCTCCTTCTCCCCCGTCCTCCACTCATGTCCTCTCTCTAGTAATAAATAAAATAGTTTTTAAAATATAATCTAATGTACCGCTAAGGGGTTTTATCTCGGAATATTATTTTAATAACCTTACTGCCAATTTCTCTTATACCAGTTCTTAGAGTACATATAAGTATTTTGCCTTCTTAAACTTTTATTTTGATTTCCCTTGTAGTTTTATCTTATTTACTCAACAAATAGCACAAATTTTTTTTTTTCGAAATAGCACAAATATTAACCTTAGTTCATTACTGTTCATTTCCAACTGGTGGGCTAAATAATTTCATTCAACATTTACAGGGCTGAGGCAGGAGATGGGAAAGGATGGAGAAGAATGGATATAAGGGGCGCCTGGGTGGCTCAGTGGGTTAAGCCTCTGCCTTCGGCTGGGGTCATGATCCCAGAGATCCTGGGATCTAGCCCCTCATCGGGCTCTCAGCAGGGAGCCTGCTCACCTGCCTCTCTGCCTACTTGTGATCTCTGTCAAATAAATAAATAAAATCTTAAAAAAAAAAAAAGAATGGATATAAGGTTTTTTGGGGGTGGTCACAAATGTTCTAAAATTAGATTATGGTCATGCCTGTACAAATATATTTAAAAATCCCTGACTTAAACATTTTAAAGGGGTAAGTTTTACACAGAAATATTTCAACAATGCTGTTAAAGTTATATTTATGATAAATTCTGCTTTCTTACATCAAAATAGTTAAAGAAAATATTTACAGAATACTCCTGAAATAATTGTAAATAAATATATTAGAAGACCCTCTAGTTCAGGTGCCAGCAAACTTTATCTTCAATTACTCAACAGCAAGTATTTCAGGCTTTGTAGGTCGCATTACACAACCTTTAAAAATATAAAGCCATTCTTAGCTCCAGAGCTACAGCTTGTTGATCCCTGCTCTAACCACATACTACTTTTTTTCTTGGGGGGAAAGAAAAAAAAAAATTTTTTTTTCCCCGAAAGCAAGCAGTCAAATGTAGCCCATAGTGATGACAATATTAATGAGGAGACACTAAACACAACAGCAGTTTTAGTCTTTGAGAAATTCATTTCAATTCTCATGTACTGTGGCTGTACATGAGGTATACTAAGAGGTAAAGACTAAGAAAAATTATTTCCACACTACAAATGTTCTATCTTCTCAGCATCCAAGGTACAATAATGGAAGAAGCCAGACTTTAGACATGTATCATTAATAACTCATGTGCTGTTCACCTCCAAAAGATTTGAGTGGACAAAGACTCACAGATGTATACCCTATACACCTAAGCAAAATCCACATTATTTTCAGTTTTGCAAGGAAATATATAGGTCATCAATTTGTATTACTAATTAGAACTTCCAGGACAGACTTTTTCAACTGGAGTTCCAAAGAAACCTAGGGTTCCACGAAGCACTACTTATTCAAGAGATCATGACTTAAAAAACAATAAACATTGTTTTTAATTTTGTACACTTTTGAAAGAGAGGTCACAGTGCTGCAAGGTGATCAAGCAGCTCCATTAGCAGCTTTCCGTCAGTTCCTTAAGGTAGTACGTTCTTTAGAAATTCCACAGAAATGGAGTCAGGTAAGAGTATTTACTCTTACATACGTGACTTCTTTACTCAGCATAATGATTCTGAGATTAGTCCATGTTGTTGTGTGTATCCACAGTTTCTTGCTGTGCTGAAAAATATTCCACTGTAAGGATGTAACATATTCTTCATTAGCCTGTTAATGAACACTTGTTTCTAGTTTCTGAATATTGTGATTTAAAGTTCTTAAGAACATTCTTGTACAAATCTGTTTTACTGGGTCATCATAGTAGATGTCTGTTTAACTTTCTAAGGAATGGCCAGGATTCCAAAGTGGTTGTACAAGTTTTATATTCCTACCAGCAATGTGTATGTTCTAGTTACTCCATATCATATAAACACTGGTATTGTTTTTTTTTTAATTCCAGCCATCCGGATGCATCTGTCATTTTAATTTGTATTATCCTAGCGACTAATGATGTTGACCACCTCTTTAATGGGTTTATGATCCATTCATATAACTTCTTCAAATCTTTTATCCACTTTAAACAGAGTTGTCTTAAGACTTATATTTAAGTCCTTTGTCCGACGTATCTATTACAAATATATTTTTCTGTTCTGTGGTTTGCCTTTTGTTCTCCTTTGTTCCTTCTATTTTATGGTTGGTTCTCTCTGCATCCTAAAATTTTTGGTACCAGGATATTATGGATATTTTTATCTTCAAGTTTTATATTTTTAGCATTACAATTTAAGACCATTAACCATTTTCAATTATTTTTTGTATTTGGTGTGAGGTAAAGGTCACTATCTATTTCTCTATAGATTTTCTCAGAGGTCTGTGAGAGAGGTCTATTAAATCCAAAATAATAATGGACTTGTCCGATTTTCCTTTTAGCTAAATTTTGCTTTACATATTTTGAAGCTATATAATTAGATGTATACAAATTAGAACTATTCTATCTTCCTAATGAATTGACCCTTTATCATTATCCCTTTTTATCTCCAATAATGTCTCTTGGCTAAAGACACTGTATCTCCTATTAGTTTAGTCACACAAGCCATTTCTTAGGTAACATCTGCATGGTACATTGTTTCCCATATTTTTACTCTGAACCTGTTTATGCTTTGTAAGCAGCACATAGTTGGGTTTTGCCTTTCTGATTCAACCTGATACTCTGATACCTGATACATTTAGCCCATTTGCATTTAATCGCTGATGTAGTTAAGTCCATCATCTTTGTATTTATTTTCCATTTGTCCCCGTTCTGTCCTTTGATCTTCCTTTTCAATTAATCAAATATTTATCATTCTATTTTATGTACTCTATAGGCTTATCTTTTAGCATCATTCTTTCAGTGGTTACTGTAAAAGATACAAAAATGCATCTTTATTTTGTATCTTAAATTAGTACTTTTACTATGTCCCATACAAATGAGATTTTTTTTTAAGTTTATTTATTTATTTATTTGACAGAGAGAGAGAGAGAGAGAGATTACAAGTAAGCAGAGAGGCAGAGGGGGGGTGGGGGAAGCAGGCTCCCCGCTGAGCAGAGAGCCTGATGTGGGGCTCGATCCCAGGATCCTGAGATCATGACCTGAGCCAAAGGCAGAAGCTTTAACCCACTGAGCCTCCCAAGTGCCCCCAAATCAGAGATTCTTATAATTTAATTCTATTTACTTCCTCCTTTTGCTATTGCCGTCATGTAATTACTTTGACATGTTCTATTGTTTTCCAATATAACATTTCCAATGGAACACTGGAGATTGTTAAAACTACTGGTTTAAGCAATTAACAGCCCTGCCCACCATATTTAGCTATTCCAGTACTCTTCATTCCCTCATGCTTCTACCTGAGAATTTTTTTTTTTAGACAGTGTATTTCCTTAATATTTCCTGAAGTGTGGGTATGTCGCTAATGCCTTCTCTCAGCTTTTGTTTATCCAAGAATATATTTATTTCATTTCTGGTTTTGAAGGGTATTTTCACTGAGTATGGAATCACTGGTTATCAATTTTTCTGTCAGCACTGTAAAGGTGTCATTCCACTGTCTTCTGAGTTACACGGTTAAAAAATCATCTTTGAAGATTCTTATTTCTTGGGGCACCTGGGTGGCTCAGTGGGTTAAGCCTCTGCCTTCAGCTCAGGTCATGATTTACTATATACTATAATACTATAAATACTATATAATACTATAAATATTATACTATATAGATAATACTATAAATATTACCTTTGCAGGCAACTTGTAAACATGCCTCTTTCCTCCTTCAGTAGGCTTCTGAACATTTCTCCTTGGGCAGACTCATAAATACAAATTCCAGACTCAGTATCACAAATGGTTTGGAACTAGTTTCAACTATTCCTTCCTTGAATCCTGGTTTTATTTCAACACTTCTGAGAAGAGGTTTCCAAAGTAAAAGACAAAGAAACCTCCAGCAAACCTTCCACTGCCATGAAGCCATTCCAGATCAGCCTGTGTGTGTGTGTGTGTGTGTGTGTGTGTTTTGTTTTTAAAGACTCTTAATACAGTTCAAATCAGCATGCCAGGTTCATTTCAGCTCCTTCACTGCCAGACCTGGAGGAGGGACTGCTTTAGTTTCCCTGCCCTCTCTTTATCTGTGATGACCAATGTATAAAGGTATCTCCTGTATCAAACTTTAAACTTCACATTATCTTTATTTTTCTTGAATTTGACAGATTTGGCATCGTTTAGCCTGGCTGTGAGAAGAAAGTCCTTGATTTCTTCCATTTTGTGAGGCATGGCTAAGAGGGGTGCAGAGGAGTACTCAGCTTCCACCACCCAAAAGACCTACCCAGTGTATTTTTAAATAAAGTTAAAATAAAGTTATTTTAAATAAAATGATCAATAAACCCTTTTTGAGAACAGTACTGTCAACTGTTCCATCAGACATTCCATCAGAGAAACAGGCCACACTTTTACTGTATGAACACAGATGTTATCTTCCTACATAACAAGTCATGTCTGTGATTACATTTATAGGCAGTAAAACCCAGTCCTTCAAATACGGGTAAGAAAAATAAATATGCATATGAAAAGTCCCTTAGTTCTAAGCATAATAAACCACAGCCACTAATATATTACAATAACATTACATATTATATAATATCTGTTGTTCTACTGTACTGCAACAGATAGGACAAACAAGACATGAAGAAAATAAAAACCATCTCTGAAAAATAAGTGGAATTATAAGCTGCTATTTAAATTCAACTATTAGGGGCACCTGGGTAGCTCAGTCAATTAAGTGTCTGCCTTTGGCTCAAGGCATGATCTCAGAGTCCTGGGATCAAGCCCCATGTAGGGGGTTCCCTGCTCAGCGAGGAGTCTGCTTCTTCCTCTCCCTCTGCGACTCTCCCCTGCTTGTGCTCTATCTCTATTGCTCACTCTGTCTCAAATAAAATCTTTTAAAAAAAATTTTAATTCAACTATCCAAAAAAAAAAAAAAAAGTCAGTTAATGGTAACTCGTACTTGTTTAAAGTAACTGGCTATACAAAAGAGCCATAATTTTGATTACGTTAGTCAATTAACTTTGCGCTACCAGGAAAATCACCTATCTATAACTCTGGACACTCAGAAATGGTAAGTATATATCAGTGGTCTTATGAAGATTTAGCCAAGATGATAGATGGTTTAATGCCATCAATCATCAGGAAGGTATACAACTACAAAGGCTGTGATGTTGTGTGGAAATCTGCGTCCTGCTGGTTTTTTCTAAGTAGAAAGATACTCAAGTCAACAAAATTATAATACTTATAAACATCCCAATACATTTTATTACTTTCTTATTTCCCTTTCCCCTCTCATTTCATGACATTTTTAACAACTGCTGCTCTTCCTCCTTCTTTTGTTCTAACTCAATACATCTTCCAAGAATCAAGCACAAAGACTTCTATCATGGTGGTTGGTAGTTCCTTTTGTATCAGGCAGACTTTCAAAGTAAAACAGTAGTTCTCAATTCTGTAGTTAATTCTTTCAATAAATATTCTATGCTCACATTGTAAGCACTTGAATTTCTTACTAACAGTCAAAGTAAGAAATTTGGGAACTGTATTTAATGTATGAGAGTAAATTCAGGGTTAATCATATAATAATATCATTCCCAAAAATGAATGGGATAGGAAGTGGCTTTGTAGTTTAGGAGTTAGAAACTGCTCACAATTGGGGTGCCTGGGCAGCTCAGTTGGTTATGCATCTGACTCTTGGTTTTGGCTCAGGTCATGATTCCAGGGTCCTGGGATCAGGCCACCTGTTGGGCTCTGCAATCAGCATGGAGTCCGCTTGTCCTCCCTCTCCTCCTACCCCTTGCTCTCTTTCTCAAATAAATAAAATCTTTTTAAAAAATTGCTCACAATTCTCAATCCCTCTTATCTATTCAGTAACTTACAGTTTTCCATATTTAAAATTATCTATTCTGTCATGTGCAGAATAGCAGAAACAAAGTTGAAATCTCTAGAAAATAAAGCTCAATAAAACCTGGTTGGAGGGCGCCTGGGTGGCTCAGTGGGTTAGGCTGCTGCCTTCGGCTCGGGTCAGGATCTCGGGGTCCTGGGATCGAGTCCCGCATCGGGCTCTCCGCTCAGCGGGGAGCCTGCTTCCCTCTCTCTCTCTGCCTGCCTCTCTGTCTACTGTGATCTCTGTCAAATAAATAAATAAAAATCTTTAAAAAAAAAAAAAAACCTGGTTGGAATATGTGGAGAATAATGGAAGGTCTAGATTTACCTAAAGCAATGATCTGAAAATGTGTGTATCAAGAAACAATGATCTGCTGTCTAACACAGACAAGAGTTGTCACATTCGTGGTATACTTTTTTTGGAAAAGGGTGAGTTTGCAGACACAGTACCCGATCTATTTCACCTATACGGCATCTACAGGAATGGCATAGAAAGATTTCAATAGGAAAAAAAATAAGTAGAGGAGGGGAGGGATTCTTTCTCTGTTCAATGAAGAACAGTAGGTTAGACTACTGTTTCTTTTATTCTGAATCCATCTGTATAAAGGGTAAAGAAAATCAAAAGGTGGGGCGCCTGGATGGCTCAGTGGGTTAAAGCCTCTGCTTTCGGCTCAGGTCATGATCCCGGAGTCTTGGGATCGAGCCCCACATCGGGCTCTCTGCTCTGCGGAGAGCCTGCTTCCTCCTCCCTCTCCCTGCCTGCCTCTCTTGCCTACTTGTAATCCCTGTCAAATAAATAAATAAATAAATAAAATCTTTAAAAAAAAAAAAAAAAAAAAAGAAAATCAAAAGGTCACAATCTTTTGTGACTATATGTGACTATATGTGACTATATGCTCCCATGCAATTTTGTGGTTAGAAATTAGGAAGTGACTAGAATTGTTCCCTGTTTCAAAGGTAGGAAATGAGAGGTTATCCTGAGGTCAGGATCTTCTAATGTGGCTCTTGGTCTAAATTGTGTTAACTTGCCCTGCTCCAGGATGAAAGCAGTTATGACCAGATCAATGTACTCTGCATCTGGTTAGTCAGCTGCTCCAGAGCAGGCAGCCAGCAAAAGAGCTTTGGGGCCCTCTATGGGCACTGTGCCCCTCCTGAGATTTGGGTATAGGCCAATCCTGTTGCCCACTAATTCTTAGAAGATATTTTCATATCCCCCACTAATTCTTAAAAGATATTTTCAGATTCCCAAGATAAGAAGTAAAATAAATGTAAGTAGAAAATACCCTTTTAATTTTCCAAGTAAGCTGTAACTGAAGTGTTCCACATTTCCATCTAACATTCACTAGAAAATGAATTTTTTTTAATTTATTTATTTGAGAGAGAGAGAGAGAGAGAGATCACAAGTAGGCAGAGAGACAGGCAGAGAGAGTGGGGAAGAAGGCTCCCTGCTGAGCAGAGAGCCCGATGTGGGACTCAATCCCAGGACCCTGAGATCATGACCTAAGCCGAAGGCAGAGGCTTAACCCACTGAGCCACCCAGGTGCCCCAAACATGAAATATTTTAACAACTCTATATGAAACCATTATACTGGCTCAACTTATCTGCCTTAGAAAAATCAACTAACTCCTTGGAAGAGGAAATTTAAAAGGAGGCCACGGTTTTTATTTTTTTAAAGAGGGGTAAGCAATGCTAAAAAGGAGAAGAGAGTCCCAAAACCTAAGGACAAAATACTACAAAATATTCTTAAAGGAAATGGCTTGAATACAAAGTTTTGTAACAGGCGTCCCTTAAGTAACATTCTTAACCTAGCAAAGAAATAAACAGATAAAATGGAAGAACTAAACTCAGTATTATAGTTAAATGAAAATTTTGTCACCTAATCTTTTTCTATTATTTTATCACTGGATGTCTGTACCTCTTAATTCCCTTCACCTATTTTGCCTATCCACACAACTCTCCTTCCCTCTGGCAACCACTAATTTGTTCTCTGTGCTTATGAATCTGTTTCTGGTTTTCATGCGTTTGTTCATTTATTTTTTAGATTTCACATATAAGTGAAATCATATGATACTTGCCTTTCTCTGTCTTATTTCACTTAGTGCAATAATACCTTCTAGATCCATCCACGTTGTCATGAATGACAAGTTTCGTTCTTTTTTAAGGATGAGTAATATTGGGACGCCTGGGTGGCTCAGTTGGTAAAGCGGCTGCCTTGGGCTCAGGTCATGATCCCAGCGTCCTGAGATGGAGTCCCACATCGGGCTCCTTGCTCAGCAGGGAGCCTGCTTCTCCCTCTGCCTCTGACTGCCACTCTGTCTGCCTGTGCTCGCTCGCTCTCTCTCCCTCTCTCTCTCTGACAAATAAATGAATTTTTTAAAAAAAGATTAAAAAAAAAAGGATGAGTAATATTCCACTGTATATCTATATAGATAGATAGATATATGCCACATCTTCCATAACTGTTCACTTATCAATGGACACTTAGGTTGCTTCAAATATCTTGGATGTTGTAAGTAATTCTCCATAAACAAAGGAGTGCATATATCTTTTTGAATTAATGCCCAATCTTGTTAGCCTAACTCTGAATGTGATATCTTCTTAAAAAAATAAAGCTAAATTCCGTATGAAAAACTTTCCCAGGATGCCTGGGTAGCTCAGTTAGTTAAGCTGCCTGTTCTTATGACTCTGGCTCAGGTCATAACTTTAGTGTCCTGGGATTGAGCCCCACATTAGGCTTCACACTCAGCGAGAGGCTGCCTGATGATTCTCTCTCTCCCTCTGCCCTTCCCCTCACTCTCTAAAATAAATCTTAAAAAAAAAAGAAAAGAAAAGAAATAAAAGGACTTTTCCTATTTACTCTTACAACAAATAAATGTTTTAAGTATGTGGGTGTCTGCTAAGATTTGTTGATTATTTTATATAGAAGTTAAAAATAAATATTTACTATAGGATTTGATCTAATTCTTAAAAATCTGTTTTTTTCATGCTTTGGGACAAGGTTTATAGTGAGTTTCCAGGCACTTGAATACATGTTCACTTATATGACCACTTTCTTAAAAGCAGGCTAAAATTTTTATTAAAATCCAAGTCATTAGGTATGTAAACAATCAATAGGAAAGAAAACATAATGGTACACTAAGGCTCTCCATAACTCATGAATCATAAGTACAGTAAAATGGGTCTGAATTCATTATTACTGAACTCCAGAATGTATTTTACTCTGATTAACTTTACTCAAATATTGAGGGGTGGGGAGAGAGAAATCATCATGAAACTACAGTGAGTGAGAATGTTAATAGATTAAAAAGAGCCTAGAGCATTAAAATTCTTCTCAATGAGTTCAAAACAGACCCTCCTTTGCAGTTTCAACTGCTTCCAAATATATGGATTCTTTTGCCATGAGATAACAAAAAGGTCATTTTTGACGCTCAATTTGATTTTTATGAAATTAAAAAGTGGCAGCATAAGTCTCTTGTTTTAAGCATATCACTTCAATTAAGGTGTTCCCTGGAGCTCTAATGCATATTTACCCTCTGTGTACACATTTCATTAGCATTAATGAACATCCTCGGTGAGACAAAAGGGCAGAGAATGGTTTCTATTCTTTTTTCTATTCTTCCTGTATACAAAAGAGATTAAATTTGATGATTTTCACTGATGCTTCAAAAGACTTAGGTCTCACTAATCAACACCCTAGAATGCAGTAATATTTATAGATTATAAAACCCGACACTGGTTTTTACATGAAATTTATTAAGCACCAACTTGAGACAGATTTATTTGAGCAAATCTCTTAATATTAAAATATGAGCAATCTTTTGTTTATAAAGTTAACCAGGATCTCTGTCTGTCAAATAAATAAATAAAATATTTTTAAAAAAACACAATAGTTAAAAATAGAGAATTTAAAAAAAAAATAAAGTTAACCAGGCAATTCACAAGTTTATGTCCCTATATACTAGCAACCATAACCTTCAAAAATGATTACAAATGTACATAAAATGATTAGTACCTAGTGATATCAATGATTTTTTTCCTCAAATGAGGTTTAAGTTTATGTACTTCCCTACTCACTAGTTTCTCTAGCAACACCATGTAAGGTGTCTATCATGAATTTAAGGGGGGGAAAAGTACTTTTAAAAAATCATTAATTTGAATTTAGGTAAAATACATTTTAACTGGGTGCCTGGGTAGCTCAGTAAGTTAAGTCTCTGCTTTCAAGCTCAGGTCATGATCTCAGGGTCCTGAGATCGAGTCCCCTATCGGGCTCTCTGCTCAGCAGGGAGCCTGCTTCCCTCTCTCTCTCTGCCTGCCTCTTTGCCTACTTGTGATCTCTCTCTGTCAAAAAAAATAAATAAATAAAAATCTTTTTAAAAAATTAAAAAAATACATTTTAACTGCTAAAAGATCTGTTCTTTTATCAATTTTCTCCTCTTACACAAGTCAAAATAAAATGTGCTATAACAATAACAAGGGAATAAAAAAAGATAAAATTAACCTTCCATATTATATAATTTTTTAGCAATCATTTTAAAATATAAGATCTCTATAAGATCTCTATAAAACTACTAGAAGTCAATATAATTAAGGAAATGTCTTTTCCCCTTTTTATGTAATAAACTAGTAAACAGAACAATCTGCCAATCTGTTCTAGTTCTCTACTTACTTTTTAACCATTATAGTAACTCTATAAATTATTTAAATTATACTCACTTTACATATCTAAAGAAACAGTCACTGATGAGCTAAAAATTCACTGTTACAGCTAGTAAGCAGAAGCACAAGTGGGAACCCAAACAGTAAAATGCCCTACCCAAGTCCATGTTTTCACTGCTACATAACATCACCCATTTAGCACATAGATTCACTCAATAAATAAAAGCCTGGCTGCTTAATAGTTTTTCTTCTAGGAGTTACAAAAATCAGTGATTGAGAAATAAGGCACAATGTAATTCTTTTTCCTTTCCTTTTTCTACTTCTCTACTTACAGAATTAGGTATTCCTCACACTACACTCTCGTAATCATATATATATATATATGTATACGTATATATGTATACGTATACATATATATATATATATATAGACACATTATATAATATATCTTTTATATAGCATCTTCCTACCTAATAAGTTTAAGCACACAATTTTAAACACTTTCAGAGAAGGAAGGACATTTTGATGTGTGTTTTGAAATCCCATTCATTTCCTAGTGAAGGGCCTAGCTTGAATAAGGCCCAAGTACTAGACAGAAGAACAGAATAGAGGGCAGAGAGAGGGGGGAAAAAGTCTCTCTCTAGAATAACTTGTAAACAAAGGAGATCCACATGTTATTGAGTTTAAAATATTTTGCATATATAATCAAATAGTCCAAAATGTACGCAACAAAATTGGAACATTTTCCAATAAAATTGGAGAAACTGTTTTTCACTAACCTCAAACAACATTAAGATTTTATTAGCAACTGAATATAACTCTTACCTTTTTTGATACCCATGAAAGACATGAGTTGATATTGCTCTGCCATTTTATAAATGAGGAAATTGACTCAAAAATTTTAACAAATTTACCTGAGATCACATAGCTTGCAAGTCTGACCATTTCCAATTGATAGTGTCCAAGTGACATTAAAAAGGAGGGAGGGGAGGAGGGGCGCCTGGGTGGCTCAGTGGGTTAAAGCCTCTGCCTTCGGCTCAGGTCATGATCCTGGGGTCCTGGAATCGAGCCCCGCATCGGGCTCTCTGCTCAGCGGGGAGCCTGCTTCCTCCTCTCTCTCTGCCTGCCTCTCTGCCTACTTGTGATTTCTGCCTGTCAAATAAATAAAATCTTAAAAAAAAAAAAAAAAAAAGAGAAAAAGGAGGGAGGGGTACAAAAGAAACAAAGTCTAGAGCTCTGAGGCTATTCGAAGTAGAAGATACCCAGGAACAGATTTCAAATTGGAATCTGCTGAGTAACTGGAGCTTAACAAAAATTGCCCCTAAGAGTTTCCAACTGAGAGAGGAAGGTCAAGGGCAGGATTAGGATCCAATTTCATTTTGATCTAAAGCAGAAGTTCTCAAAGTATAGTCTACGTAATCTTTACAAGGAGGTTGCGTCTTGAGATCAAAATTATTTTTACAATGATTCTAAGACATTATTTGCCCTTTTCACTTTTATCTCTAGTGTACAGTGGAGTTTTCTGAAAAACACTACAACAGACTGAAAGGCAAAAGTAGATGGGAGAATCCAGCTGTTTTCTATTAAGCTAGATATGAAAGAGGTTTACAAACATGTAAAACAATGCTAATATTCTTGCCATGTTTTTAGTTATTTTTCATTTAAAATATGTGCTGTGATATATTAATTTGTAATGTTTCTCAAGTAAATTAACATTAAAGAACATAAGGTCCAGGAACCAAAAAGGTTGAAAAGCTGCTACTCTAGATCGAGAATGGAAGATGGTGGCGCAGTTATGAAGACCCTGGGCTCAACTTGTCCCATGAATAGAACCATGTAACTATCAAATCATCTAAAATATCCCGGAAGCTGACCGAAAGACTGGCAGAACAAACTCCACAGCTAAAAGCAGAGAAGAGTCCACACTGAAGAAGGTAGGAAGTGCTGAGACACAGTTTGGGAGAGAAACAGATCTTGGCCACTGAGGTGGGAAGAGAAGCACAGTTGCAGAGAAAGGTGAGTGAAAGAGCCCAGTACCAGGGGAGCACACAAGGAAAATCAATCCCCACAACAAGTGGCTTGGAAAACAAGAACAGCCAAATATTATTCTGGGTTCTCGCAACTAACAGGGTTAATGCCTGGAACTTTAATGGCAGCAGGCTTGGCTGGGACAGACCTCCAGGAAGAGAATGCAGGCAAACAACCCATGAACACACAGCATGGAAACAGTAATCTCAAGAGCTCCTGGGGCACACAGTGGGAGTTTACTTGCTCATCCTGGAGCATGTCCCAGAGAGGCAGCCTTCATGGAGAGGCTATATTTACCTCTCCCACACTTCAGTATAAGCAAAGGCCCCCTGAGGCTATCAGTGCAGTTCCACCACTGGCTACCTAACCTGCTTATACCAGCCCTGCCCTCTGGGGCTCCAGTGGAAACACCCTTTCCAGTCTCTCTTGCCTCACTCGGTTCCAGCAAGGTGGGCCCTTTCCCCAACAAGACCAGCCCAAATTCTTGCCCACACCCAGTCTCTCAACCCAAGGATTTTGTGGCACCTCAGTTCTGGTGGTAGTGGCAACAAGTCTCACTTCACAAGCAGACCAGAGCACACCTGTTAAAACTCACCACATTCAACTAAGGGACAAAACACTGGCCATGGGAAGCAAGGAAAGCTTCCACAAACAACTGACCTGAAGGATAGAGTAGCCAGAACACAACAGCAGAGTGCACACAACACACACTGGAGGCACTCTCTAAAGTGCCAGGCCCTGGGGAATAGGGGACACTACATAGCAAAACATTACAGAACCTCTTTTCATAAGGCCATTAACTTTAAAAACAGGAGATCTAAGCTGACTTTCCTAACACACAGAAACAGGCACAAAGACTTAGACAAAAATGAGAAGATAGAGAAAACTGTCCCAAATAAAAGAACAGGAAAAGGCCATGGCCAGAGAGCTAATCAAAACAGATATAAGTACACCTAATGCAGAATTTCAAACAATGATCATAATGATACTCACTAAAGGGGCGCCTGTGTGGCTCAGTTGGTTAAGGGTCTGCCTTTGGCACAGGTCATGATCCCAGGGTACTGGGATGGAGCCCTCCATCGGGCTCCCTGCTCAATGGGGAGCCTGCTTCTCCCTCTCCCTCTGCTACTGCTCTGCCTACTTGTGCTGTCAAATAAGTAAAATCTTAAAAAAAAAAAAAAAAACAAAAAAAAAAACCTCCCTGAACTTGAGGAAAAAGTAGAGGACATGAGTAAGACCCTTAACAGAGAGACGAGATAAGGAATAACAGAGCAGAAATAAAGGGCTCAATAAACAAAATAAGAAACACTTGATGGAATGAACAGCAGTCTGGAAGAAGCAGAAGAATGAATTACTGACTGAGAAGGCAGAGTAATGGAAAGTAATCAAGCTGAACAAGAGAGAGAAAAAAGAATTACACAAAGTGAGAACAAAGGAAACACAGTGACTTTATCAGATGTAATACCATTCAAATTATAGGAGTCCAAGAAGGAGAGAGAGAAAAGGGGACAGACTATGTATCTGGATAATAACTAAAAACTTCCCTTATTCAAGGAAGGAAACATATATATGAGGCACAGAGAACTTCCACCAAAATTAGCAAAAGCAGATTCATACCAAGACATATTGTAGTTAAACTGACAAAATATAGTGAGAAAGAAAATTTTAAAAGCAGAAAGACAAAAGGAGACAGTAACTTAAAAGGGAAAACGCACAAGGTAGCAGGGGATTTTTCAGCAGAAACATTCCAAGGCAAAAGGGCCTGCCATGATACATTCAAAGTTCTGAATGGGAAAATCTAGACTACCCAGAAAGGCTATCAATCAAAATAGGAGATAAAGAGCTTTCCAGACCAAAAACAAACAAACAAACAAAAAAACTAAAGGAGTTCATGACCACCAAACCAGCCCAGCAAGAAACACTATAGGGGACTCTCTGAGTGGAAAGGAGAGACCAGAATTGACAGTGTAAAGGTAGGAAACATAAAAGCAGTAAAAAAAAAAAAAAAAAAAAAAAAAAAAAAAAAAAAAAAAAAAAAAAAAAAAAAAAAAAAAAAAAAAAAAAAAATCAGTCAAGAAACTCACAAAATAAGAGTATGTAAAATATAACAAAATATATCTAAAATGTGGGGAGAAGAGGAATAAAAAATGGGTTCAAACTTAAATGACCATCAACTTAATACACATTGCTATATGCAGAAGTTACACACAAACCTGACGGTAACCATATATTCAAAACCACTAATAAATATGCACAGAATAAAGAGAAAGAAATCCAAATATGTCATTAAAGTAAATCAGCAAACTATGAAAGAGATAAAAACAAGAGATTCATAGAAAACCTTCAGAAAAAAAAAAATAATAAAATGACAATAAATACATATCTATCAATAATCTGAATGTTATTGGACTAAACTGCTATCAAAAAAACACAGGGTGAACCTGGCGATTCACAGACCTGTACCCCCGGGGCTAATAATACATTATATGTTTATAAAAAATTTTTTTTAATTATAAAAAATGAAAAAAAACACAAGGTGACAGAATGGACTAAAAAACAAAACAAGACTCATCTTAAAAATGAGGCTCGGGACGCCTGGGTGGTTCAGTTGGTTAAGCGGCTGCCTTCGGCTCAGGTCATGATCCCAGCGTCCTGGGATCGAGTCCCACATCGGGCTCCTTGCTCGGCAGGGAGCCTGCTTCTCCCTCTGCCTCTGCCTGCCACTCTGTCTGCCTGTGCTCGCTCTCTCGCTCGCGCTCTCTCTCTCTCTCTGACAAATAAATAAATAAATTTAAAAAAAAAATGAGGCTCATTTTAGACCTAAAGACACCAGCAGATTGAAAGTGAGGGGATAAAGAAACACTTATCATACAAATGGATGTCAAAATAAAGCTGGAGTAGCAATACTTATATCTGACAAAACGGAATTTAAAACAAAGACTAACAAGAAACGAAGGACATTATAGAATATTATATAATAAAGTAGACAATCCAACAAGATATAAGAATTGTAAATATTTATTTTTTAAAGATATTTTTTATTATTATTTATTTGAGAGAGAGAGAGAATGAGAGACAGAGAGCCTGAGAAGAGAGAGGTCAGCAGGAGAAGCAGACTCCCTGCTGAGCAGGGAGCCTGATGTGGGGCTCAATCCTAGGACTCCAGGATCATGACCTGAGCTGAAGGCAGTTGCTTAACAAACTGAGGCACCCAGGCACCCAAGAATTGTATATATTTATGCACCCAACATGGGAGCACCCAAATACATAAAACAGTTTAACCAACACAAAGGAACTATCTGATAATGATACAATAATGTAGGGGACTTTGGGGGTGCCTGGGTGGCTCAGTCGTTAAGCATCTGCCTTTGGCTCAGATCATGATCCCGAGATCCTAGGATCAAGCTCCACATCCGGCTCCTTGCTCGGCAGGAGGCCTGTTTCTCCCTCTCCCACTCCCCCTGCTTGTGTTCCCTCTCTCGCTGTGTCTCTGTCAAATAAATAAAATCTTAAAAAAAAAAAAAAAAGAATACTTTTTGTTATAAGAATGTAGGGGACTTCAATAGCCCACTCATATCAATGGACAGATCATCTAAACAGAACACCAATAAGGAAACAATGGCTTTGAATGACACACTGGACCAGATGGATTTAACAGATACATTCAGAACATTTTATCCTAAAACAGTAGAATACACATTCTTTTCATGTGCACATAAAACATTCTCCAGAATAGATCACATATTGGCCCACGAAACGAGTCTCAACATATGCAGAACATCAAAGTCATACCATGCATCTTTTCTGACCACAAGGCTCTGAAACTAGAAGTCAACCACAGGAAAAAAATCTGGAAAGAGTACAAATACATAGAAAGAAAACACGCTACTAAGCAATGAGTGGGTCAACCAGAAAATAAAAGAAAGTAGTACAAGGGAACAAATGAAAATGAGAACACAATGGTCCAAAACTTTTGGGATGCAGCAAAAGCAGTTCTAAGAGAGAAGTTTATAGCAATACAGACCTACCTCAAGAAGCAAGAAAAATTTCAAACAACTTAACTTTATACCTAACAGAGCTAGAAAAAGAACCAACCAAAACCCAGCAGTACAAAGGAAATAAACAAGATTAGAACAGGAATAAACAGTATAGAAACTTAAAAAAAAAAAAAAAAAAAAAAAAAAAAAAAAAAAAAAAAAAAAAAAAAAAAAAAAAAAAAAAAAAAAAAAAAAAAAAAAAAAAAAAAAAAAAAAAAAAAAAAAAAAAAAAAAAAAAAAAAAAAAAAAAAAAAATCAATATAACTGATAAACCTCTAAACAGATTTATGGAGGAAAAAAAAAAGAGGAATGACTCCAATAAATAAAATCACAAATGAGAGAGAAGAAACAACCAATACCACAGAAATATAATTACAAAGGAATTATTAAAAAAAAACAAACAAACGATATGCTAACATACTGGACAACCTAGAGAAGATAGGTAATTCATAGAAAGATATAAACTACCAAAACTTAAAAAGAAATACAAAATCTGAACAGACCAATTCTCAGCAAAAAAATTGAAACAATAATCAAAAAAACCTCCCAACAAACAAAAGTCCAACACCAGACGGCTTCACAGGCAAATTCTATTAAACATTTAAAGAAGAGTATGCCTAGTCTTCTCACACTATTCCAAAAAATAGAACATTATTTGTTAATTTAAAAATTTAAAAATTATTAAAAAAAGAAAAAGGAAAAAAAAAGGAAGCTGAAAATACCAGGCACTTATTATCACAGCCATGCCTTCCCTATCTAGAGAATGGCTATAGGTTCCATTCCTGGCTGGTGGGATCTAAAAAGTCTGCAGCTGGAAGTCTAAGAAGGCTTCCTCTTGTTAATAAAATGGAAGACATAGGGGGAAAAAAAAATAGAAAAGGAAGTAACAGAAAATTGATTCTAAGAGGCCAGCATTACCATGATACCAAAACCAGATAAAGACACCACCGCAAAAGAGAAGTGCAGACCAAAATCCCAGATGAACTCAGCTGCAAAAATCCTCAACAAAATACTAGCAAACCAGATCCAACAATACCCTATAAAAATCATTCCCCACAATCAAGTAGGCTTTATTCCTGGTTGTAAAGGTGGTTCAATCTCCACAACTTATCAGTGTGACACATCACATCAATACGAGAAAGAAGGGTACCTGGCTGGTTCAGTAGGTGGAGTGTGCAACTCATCTAGATAAGTTTGAGTCCCATATCAGGTGTATACATACTTAAAAATAAAATCTTTTAAAAAAGAGAGAGAGAGAAAGGATAAGAACCATATATCATTTAAACAGATGCAGAAAAAACATTTAACAAAGTACAACACCCATTCATGATAAAAAAAAAAAAACTCAATAATTTTAGAGGAAACATAATTCAACATTATAAAGGCCTCATATGAAAAACCCACAACTAAGATCAACCTAAATGGGAAAAAAAAACACTGAGAGCTTCTTCCTCTACAATCAGGAGTAAGACAGGGAGGTCCACTCCCATCACTTGGATTCAACATAGTCCTAGAATTCCTAGCCACATCAATCAGACAACAAAGAGAAATAAAAGGCATCCAAATAGGTAAAGAGGAAGCAAAACTTTCACTATTTGCAGATGACATGATACCATATAAGGAGAACCCTGAAGACCCCACCAAAAACTGCTAGAACTGATAAATTAAGCAAAGCTCCAGGATACAAAACAAATGTACAGAAATCTGTTGCATTTCTATACATTAATAATGAAGCAACAGAAAGAGAAATCAAGAAAACAATCTCATTTACAACTGTACCAAAAATACTAAGATACCTAGGAATAAACCCAACCAAAAAGGTGAAAGACCTGTACTCTCAAAACTATAAAACACTGATGAAAGAAACTGAAGATGATACAAAGAAATGCAAAGACATTCCATACTCAAGGACTGGAAGAACAAATATCATTAAAATGTTCATACTACCCAAAGCAATCTCCACTTTTAATGCAAACCCTATCAAAATACCAACAGCTTTTTTTCACAGAAGTAGAATAATTCTAAAATTTGTATGGAACCACAAAAGACCAAATAGCCAAACAATCTTGAAAAAGAAAAGCAAAGCTGGAGGCATCACAATTCTGGACTTGAAGTCCTATTTAAACCTGCAGTAATCAAAACAGTACGGAACTGGGACAAAAATGGACACATAGATCAACAGAACAGAATAGAAAACCCAGAAATGAACCTACAATTATATGGTCAACTAATCTTGACAAAGCAGAAAAGAATATCCAATGGGAAAAAGTCTCTTCAACAAATGATGTTGGGAAAACCAAATAGCAACATGCAAAAGAAAGCAAGAGGCCCACTTTCTTGCACCACACACAAAAATAAATTAAAAATGGATTAAAGGCCTAAATATGAGACCTGGAACCATAAAAATCCTAGAAAAGAACACAGGCAGTAACTTCTTCAACACAGGCCAAGGCAACATTTTTCTAGATATGTCTCCTGAAACAAGGGAACTCAAAGCAAAGATAAACTATTGGGACTACATGAAATTAAAAAGCTTCTGCACAGCAAAGGAAACACTCAGCAAAACCAAAAGGTAACCTATGATATGGGAGAAGATATTTGCAAATGACATATACAGTAAAGGGTGAATATCCAAACTATATGAAGAACTTAAAAAGCTCAACACCCAAAACCCAAAAAATCCAATTAGAAAATGGGCAGAAGATGCCTGGGTGGCCCAGTCAGTTGAGCATCTGACTTGGTTTTAGCTCAGGTCCTGATCTCACCAGCTATGGGATCCAGCCCCATGGGATCCCGGCTCCATGCTCTGTGGGAGTCTGCTTAGGTATTCTCTCCCTCTGCCCCTTCCCCTGCTCATGTGCTCTCTCTAGAATAAATACATCTTAAAAAAGAGAGAGAGAGAGAGAGAAAGAACGGACAGAAGAAATAAACATTTCTCCAAAGAAGACATTACAGATGGTCTACAGACTCATGAAATGATGTTCATCATCACTACCATCAAAGAACTGCAAATGAAACCTACAGTGAGATATCACCTCCCACCTGTCAAAATAGTTAAAATCAACACAAGAAACAATGTGTTGGCCAGGATATGGAGAAAAAGGAAACCTCCACCCTGTTGATGGGGATGCAAACTGATGCAGCCACTGTGGAAAACAGTCCAAAATTCCTCAAAAAGTTAAAAATAGAACTACCCTATGACCCAGGAATTGCACTGCTGGGTATTTACCCAAAGAACACAAAAATACTAAATCAAAGGGATACGTGCACCTGTATATTTACAGCAGCATTATTAACAATAGCCAAATTATGGAAGCAGCCCAAGTATCCACTAACAAATATATGTATAAAGAAGTGATATACATATATATAATGAAATATATATATATAATGGATCCACATATATAATGGAATATTACTCAGCCATAAAAAAAGAAAGAAATCTTGCCAATTGCAAAAAGATGAATGGGGCTAGAGAGAATAATGCCTAGTCAAACACATCAGCCAGATAAAGACATATTTCACTCACATGTGGAATTTAAGAAAGAAAACAAATCAGCAAAGGGAAAAAAAAGAAAGACAAATCAAGAAACAGACTCAACTACAGAGAACAAACTGTCACCAGAGGGGAAAGAGGTGGGGGGATGGGTTGAATAGATGAGGCAGAATAAGAAGTGCACTTGTGGTGATGAGCACTGGGTGGTATGTGGAATTGCTCAATCAGTATATTGCACACTTGAAATTAATATAACACTGTATGTTAAGCACCTGGAATTTAAATAAAACCATAAAAACATAAAAAATAAATAAAACACACCTGGATTAGAACAGAAAAAAAAAAAGCTGCTGCTCTAAGGACATTTTCTACCAATCCTCAAATCTAAAATCTGGTTTTCTAAACTGATTTACTCACTAGAATTAAGTGGGTTATATAAATGTAAAGTTTCTGGGTTTCACCATATTATAAACTCCTTAAGGACAGAAATATTTTTTTTGAATCTTTGTGTCCCCCCTCCCTACCCCTATCCTATCACTCCTTATCACTCCCAAAACTGGTTATATCAAGCAAGATTATTTCTCACTGCATCTTTCTAAATTAGTGCTATACTTTACCCTTAAGCATATTAAGGATTCTACAGTCCCATATCACCTCAAAATGAACTGTTCAGGAAAGTGAAAAGATCAGACTTTACCACATGGAGATATATGATGACCCCACTAATGTAAATATATCCTGTGAGGCTCAGCTAGTCATTCACTTTTTTAAACACCTTCCTAACTCCAACAGTAAGAAATTTAAAAAGCATCACGGGACCTTGTTTTAATAGAAAGAGATAAAAATATTTAGATATTTAAAAGGTCATATTCATATAGGTACATATAGGTACAATACAATATTTAGATATTTAAAAAGGTCATATTCATATAGGTACAATTCAAAAATAGCTAACTAATTCTATTCACATGATATATTTTTCAATTACCACAAAATAATTATGTATTGTCTTCTATAGATTTTCAAAGCTCAAATCTCACAAAATCTTCCACTTTGTAAATATTCATAGGTTCACTGAGAATGTTCTTAGCCATGCCCAGCACAAGGTAAATATGAATTTACTCTTAATGTTTAAAAAAAACAAAAAGCATGTAGGCAACTTCTAAGTTTTCTCACCAAAACATATCTGAACTGAATGTGCTACTCTGTCACTGATGACACAATGATAGTTTATCACATTTTTTAAAAACTAGCTTTTTAATAAAGCTTTTATAAGACAAATCCTACTGGACAGTGACCAACTTTCCTTGCCAACAGTGGAAGATCTGGCAAGATGTTTAAAATGCCAGGACTCCAACTTCTTGGTAGTT
The DNA here is from genome assembly GCA_004024625.1 of Mellivora capensis. NCBI lineage: Eukaryota > Metazoa > Chordata > Mammalia > Carnivora > Mustelidae > Mellivora > Mellivora capensis. The sequence continues at coordinate 258,599 of PISX010000326.1, forward strand.
TTTGTTTCTATGAAGTGCTAAATTAGACTAAGATGAAATGAAGAGAAAAGAGGGCAAAATGTGCATACCCATTAAGAATAATGACTTTTTAAAAAAAAGATTTCCTATTAGGATAGAGAAAAATACTTTAAAAAAAAATACAGTAATGTCTGCATTAGCCAGAATTCTGTTAAACAGGATACTGTTCAAAAAACAAGAACAAGGGGCACCTGGGTGAGCTCAGTGGGTTAAAGCCTCTACCTTCGGCTCAGGTCATGATCCCAGGGTCCTGGCATCGAGCTCCGCATCTGCTCTCTGCTTGGCGGGGAGCCTGCTTCCTCCTCTCTCTGCCTGCCTCTCTGCCTACTCATTATCTCTGTCTGTCAAATAAATAAAATCTTTAAAAACAAAAACAACAACAAAAAACAGGATACTGTTCTTCAACCTGAATAGCTCCCTTAAAAGGAATTAAAGAGATTATAGTTAATAAAAGATTCTAGTTAATCAAAGATGAGTATATGGGCCTAGATCCTTTCTTCTTTGCTTCACTATTACTTAATACCTGTTCAATCTTGTTCCTCAAAAGCTGAAAGGTAACATATTTCTACACTTAATTAACATCTGGTGAAATGTGAATTACATACAACCGCAGCACTGGTTGACCAAGGGTTTATGGCATACAGGAAGTCCATTTGGTTCAGCCAAAATTGAGACTAAGCATAACTCCATTCAAATCCTGACTCCTTCATATAGACACTGGGGAAAATTAGAAGTATGACACTGAGAAATCCAACCTTAATTATTCCCTCTTTGGAGAAGAAAATAAATTACCCCAAAAAGGTAAGATATATAAATCAGAATGAATGGACTATGCCTAGCATAATGTAGGCATTCAACAAATGTTACTTCTTCCACTATTCACTCCCAAAGTATTAACACCAAATATATGTACTGTCTATAAAATCACAGGCTATACACCACTGACCTTTCCTCACAGTCAAAATGAGAGATTAATTTTTGCCGGGTAATGTGGGAGCAAGTTAGTAAAATTATTTCTAAGAAAATATTCTCAATTTCAAATAACTACCCTACAAACAGAATTTCCCATTAGGCAATTCTTACGTAAAAAATGTCATGATAAACTGACTAGTTCTGTGAACAGTCTGTATTTTGTACAAGCACAGAACTATCAAGTGAAAATTCATCGCTAGGTCAGTAGGTCTTTCTCCACCTAGATGAGTAAGGCCTTTGTGTTCTGACCCCGATAGTTTTCAGCCACATCTCCAGAAATCACATTACTATATCCTGGTTTTCTTCCAACCTCTCCAGCCACTCCGCATATGCGCGCGCACACACACACACACACACAACAAAGAACTATTAGGCACTAGAACTTTTAAAGCCAAAGTCTTTTTCTTCTCACTCTATACTTCATCAGGCAAACTTATCTAGGTACATGGATTTAATATAAACAGTAACTTCCAAATTTCTATCTCTGATCCTTTTATAGCTCTTTTCTCAGCTGCAGAATCCTGTGTCCTACTGCCATTTAGGTATCTCAGACACCTTAATTATCAAAGTTAGGCCTCATTCTTTAGGGGAAATCATTCAATGTCAAACCTCTCACCAAGAAAATATACTGAGTAGCTGTTCCTAAGAATCATACTTTTTATAATTACATTTTCAAGTTTATTGTAGTTCTGAATGGGCAGTGAGAACTGAAACCATCTAAACCCAGACTTTACAGTCTACATTAACATCACTATTCAGTTGTCCTGGACAACGTGACTTTACTATTCCAGGAAACTCTTGTCCAGGCAGATAAGAGTTGCAAATAACTTCATTGTTCATTTCAGGAACTTCCCCAAAACCCCATATAAACCAACAGCAGACTATTCAACTTTTTAATAAATAGCAGCAAATTATTGTTCCCTTTCCAGGATACTTCGAAAATCTCACCTCAAAACCCTTGCTTTGCTGTATCAATCCTAAACTATCACATCATGATCCCAATTCTAATCCATCAGCTCCCACACTGAAATAGCTGTCTTAAAGACTCCAAATCCTCAATAAATACCCCAACTTTGCTCTCCCTTCATACTTTGCTATTCTTTTTATTCGCATACCCTTCCCTTGCTCTAGCAGGTCCTACCAACTCTGTCTGTAAAGGTAGTTCTCTTCTTTATGTTATAAACTCACCAAGTAGTTTCTGGTGCTATTTTCTAAGTCAACATTCCACAGCACTACCAGAGTTTCCCAAATATCTGAAAATTCAGTTCAGCAATACTAGTTTCATCACAAGTAATGTGAGGAAAATATGAATACCTTTATAGAAGGGCATAAGAAATTATCATCCTACATTAGGCAGCATCTGCTGACACTACTGGTTCCATTCTCTTAATGAGTTAAAAGAGGTATTTGGCCCACAAATAAAATTTCTAAATAACACCAAATAAAGAGATTACTATCAGAGCATCCACAAAACAGTAAAAAGTTCTGAGGACAATAGAAGGTAAATCACAGACAGGTTTAATAACTGAAGCAGAAATCTTAGGAGAAACAGGATGGGGAATAAACTGAACATGAATAATTCACAACACTAATAATCAGTAGAAGAAAAAAAACCTGCTAAATTTACTACAATTTAACAGTAAAAAGAAACTTTAAAGGAATTTTCATTACTGTAAAATTATTTTTAAACTATGATATGGAATTAAGATACAATGAAATGCTTAATACATTTTCCACGGAGTTGAGACTTTTAAATCCACCAAAAGTAAAATGTATAAGCATTTCTTTTACTATAAATCATTTAAAGCACCTATAAGCCCACAAGGATGCTTACGGGAGTAATTTAAAAGAAAGTTAAGCATTCAGAATGCCTCAATGCTTGGGAGGAACTGAAGGATTCAAGTATTAAGATCTAAATGTAAAAACGGAATCCACAAGTACTGGAAGAAAACATAACGCTTTTATAATCTTGGAATGGTCAAGACTTTTCTAACTATGTTTCAAAGTCCTGAAACATAAAAGAAAACATAATATCACCATATAAAAAAAGAAAACTTTTGCATAAGAAACACTGTAAAAAATGAAAAAATGTGGTTTCTGCAACCCATATTACAAAAAGGGCTAATCTCTCTAGAGAGAACTCCTGAAACCAAGAAGAAAAGGGCCCAAACCTAACAGAGAAATAAAGAACGTGAGAGTTCACAGAAGGGAGAAAAAAGTAAAATGTCCATTAAACATAGAAGATAATACTCAACATAATTCATAATGAGAGAAATACAAAAGTCTCAGTTACACCAGTTCTAATCTATCAAATGGGCTAAATTCCAAAAGTCTGACAACACATTCAGCTGGTGAGGGCTTGGGAAAACAAAACCTCTCAAACATTTAGGTACATAATGGCAATATGGCTACACCTAACAGAACTGCAGAAGCATCTATCTTTTTTAGAAAAATAGTTTTAGATTTACAGGAAAATTGCAAAGACAGTACACACAGTTCCTCTACACCAAACACCTAGATTGTGCGGTTAAGATCTTGTATTACTATGGTAATAACTGTTATAATGAATGAACCAAAAATGATGCATTATGATCCATTCTATTTAGATTTTATTTTATTGTATTGTCATGTCTTAAGCTCCTCTTGGCTGTGACAGTTTCTCAGACTTCCCCTGTTTCAGATGACCTTGATAGCTCTAAGAAGTACTGTTCAGGTATTTTGTAGAATATCCCTTGATTAGAACTTACCTCATGTTTTTCTCATGATTAGACTGGGATTATGTTTTTTTGGGGGGAAGACCACATTAGAAGTGCATTTGCCACCACATCATATTATCAACATGATTTATGACTGTTGATGTTAAACGTTAGTCTGTTCAGGCTGTTATAACAAAATACCTTAGACAGGGTGGCTCAGAAGCAACAGAAATTTATTTTTCACAGTTCTGGAGGCTGGGAAGTCCAAGATCAAGGCCCCTGCAGAGTCAGTGTCTGGTAAGAGCCCACTTCCTCGTTCACAGATTGCCATCTCCTCACTGAGTCCTCACATGGCAGAAAAGGTGAGGTGTGAGGTACCTCTCTGGGGTCTCTTATAAGGGCATTAAATCCATGACATCCTGATGTAACCCCCTCCCAAAGGCCCCACCTCCAAACACCATCCCATTAGGGACCAGGTTTCAACATATGGATTATGAGGGGATACATTTGGTTTATAGTTTAATACTGTATGTTTAAGTATTTAACCTTGGTGACACAGCTGAGGTCATGTTTGTCAGGTTTTTCCCCATGTCAAGTTACTCTTTTCCATATTTTTCCACTCCTTAAGAGTTATACCTTGTTATACCTCTTTGAAGGCTGAGTAGCTACATAAATTATGTAGAATTCCTTTGCACAGGAAATCTATCTATTCTTTCCCAGTTATTTATTTACATCAGAATTGGGGATTTATGGATATTATTTTATAATTGAATTATAATCCAATTTTAAAATTCTATTTTATTTTGTTCCTCAAATTATTCTATTATTAGCCCTTGGGAGTTCTTTGAGTTGGTTCCTGTGTGCCCTTCACACCTATTTATTCTATGCATTGTTTTTGTTAGAATACTTCCTAACTTTTCAGCATTATTAAACATTTATTTCCTTTCCCAGTCCTAGAATCAGCCATTTTTCCAGAGTTCTGGTTCCTTTTACGGGAGTTTCTAATACTGTTAGTATCAGAAACCAAGATCTAGATACTAGCTGTGCTCACTGCTACTAGAGTGTCATTTTCTTCTAGGCCCTCCCAGCCGGCAGAGCAAGGAAACATGTACAGATGTATTTATCATTTGATTGATCCTTGTTCTTAGAATCTAAATCATTTATTTGCTTATGTAAGTACAAAATGTGGTATGTATATTATTCATTTGCTATTGTAATAGCAAAAGATAAGAAAGAACCTAAGTGTCCATAAAGGACTGTAACTTAACTACCATATATCCACAGAAGTAAAATTCAGCTATTTAAAATAAAAGACGATAGGGGCGCCTGGGTGGCTCAGTGGGTTAAGCCTCTGCCTTCGGCTCAGGTCATGAACCCAGCGTCCTGGAATCAAGACACATATTGGGCTCCCTGCTCGGCGGGAAGCCTGCTTCTCCCTCTCCCACTCCCCTTACTTGTATTCCCTCTCTCACTGTGTCTCTCTCTGTCAAATAAATAAAATCTTTTAAAAAAATAAATAAAGGAAGATCTTTAAGTAGACACTGAAAAAAAAATCTCCAAAATAAAATATACATGTATCTGTTTATATTTGCAAAACACAGGGGCGCCTGGGTGGCTCAGTGGGTTAAAGCCTCTGCTTTCGGCTGTCATGATCCCAGGGTCCTGGGATCGAGCCCCACATCGGGCTCTCTGCTCCACGGAGAGCCTGCTTCCTCCTCTCTCTCCCTGCCTGCCTCTCTTGCCTACTTGTAATCTCTGTCTGTCAAATAAATAAATAAAATCTTAAAATAAATAAATAAAGAGTTCCTTTACAAATGGATGTTAGCAATAGTGTCCAGAGGGAGAGAAAACATCTCAGGTATGTAACGCATAGGGACACATAGATACACACAAGATGCAAACAACTTGTAGCCTTTGTTTCAGTCTTATAAAAAAAAAAAAAAAACAACACACACACTGGAAGGCTAGACAGGATACAAAAGGAAATGTCTACCTATAAATGATATAGGAGGAAAAAGGGGCTGGAGAAAGCAAAAGGGAAAACAAATCTTCTCTGTCTCTCTCTACATGGTTTTAAGTTCATCATATCACCTATTCAGAAAAATTAAGTTTAATTTTTTTAAAAATATTCAATGCCTACAGAAGTGGAAGGATTTGAAGAGTTCAAATTAAGAAAGGAATGGGGCAGGGGCGCCTGGGTAGCTCAGTGGGTTAAAGTCTCTGCCTTCAGCTCAGGTCATGATCCCAGGGTCCTGGGATCGAGCCCCGCATCGGGCTCTCTGCTCAGCAGGGAGCCTGCTTCCCCCCTTTCTTTCTGCCTGCCTCTCTGCCTACTTGTGATCTCTGTCAAATAAATAAATAAAATCTTGGGACGCCTGGGTGGCTCAGTTGGTTGGACGACTGCCTTCGGCTCAGGTCATGATCCCGGAGACCCGGGATCGAGTCCCGCATCAGGCTCCCAGCTCCACGGGGAGTCTGCTTCTCCCTCTGACCTTCTCCTCGCTCATGCTCTCTCACTGCCTCTCTCTCAAATAAATAAATAAAATATTTTTAAAAATAAATAAATAAATAAATAAAATCTTAAAAAAAAAAAAAGAAAGAAAGGAATGGGCAGAGAGATAATCATTTGTGAAGTGTAAATACAATGAGGAAAGGTACCTCCAACTTGGGAACAATTATGTATCAAAAATTCTTTGTATGCATTAGTAAAATGGAAGTACAGCTGACCCATGAACAATGCAGGGGTTAGGGGTCCAACTCCTGTATTTAATTTTCGACTCCCCAAAAACTTTACTAATAGCCTGCATTTACTGGAAGCCTTACCAATAACAAAAAGACTCAATTAACACACATTTTATATACTCTCTCTATATATATACATATATATAATACGCTATATTCTTACAATAAAGGAAGCTAGAAAAAAGAAAGTGCTACTGAAAAAAATCTTAAGAGAATCAAATAAGTACAGTACTGTACCTTCAACCCACCAAAAAATAGGTGTATAAGTGGACCAGCGCAGTCAGATTTGTGAGGTACAAGATCAGCTGTAAAGTCAAATTTAGTTGACTTTAAAGTACTGAAACACTGCAGCTGCTAAAATTAGCCTATTCTCTGTACCTGCATATAACTTAACTGAATTACTGTTAAATGGATAGTGTTACATGGTTATCTATAGTAGCACAGAGGTAAGGTCTAAAAACTAAATAAATAATCATTTGTAGAGGCACAATTAATATTTGTATCCTTCACTAGTATGCTAACATTTATAGTTAAATAAAAGGATTATTTCAAGTTCATTGTCATAAACTTACTATTTTTATCTATTTCCCCAACAAAATGGTGAAACCAATTTCTAACACTGGAAGATAAAAATGGCTGGCTTGCAAATACACATTTCTAAATGCTCCTAAGAGACAGTAATTTTCATGTCTCTGAAATGAACCAGACCAAAAAAAAAAAGGTTCAACTAGCTCCTTTTAGCATTCCCAAAGTAGGAAAGCAATCCCTTGAAACTGTTTCTGAAAGATCAATGTATCGCAAAAGGTTATCCGTTCAACATCCAGAAGTAGCTCATTTGTAGCTGTTCAGGAAACCTTCCCAATGACTTCAATGTAGAAAAAGAGTACATTCTGCCTAAAAACTGTTCAACAGCTCAATTCTATAGACGAGTAAAATCCAAGCTCCTTACTGGTATAGCTGCATTTTTTATCTAATCTACCACAGCCTCTACATGCAACCTTCATTTCTCTATTTCTACTACATGCAAATACTTAATAGGCTGGAGGAGAATAATAATTATTTTTAAAGAATGTAAAATCTTTTTTCATACCTCCTTTTTATATACTGCTTTTATCCTAGGAAGGGCTAAAGCTAATTAAATTTAACATCATCTCCTCCAAGAAATCTACCTAATACCATTGGCTGAATGTCATTCCTCCCTTCTCTTCAGGACAACTATTGGGATGCCTGGGTGGGTCAGTCAATTAAGTGTCCGACTCCTGATTTCAGCTCGACTCCTGATTTCAGCTCGGGTCATAGTCTCAGAATAGTGAGACTGAGCCTCGAATTGGGTTCTGTGCTCAGCAGGGAGTCTTTGAGATTCTCCCTCCTTTTCCCTCGTGCACTCTCTCAAATAAATAAATCATAAATCTTTATAAGAAAAAAAAGGACAACTGTTATGTCCATCTTTGGTGACAGCATGAATAAATGGATAAAATCATAGGTTACCTAATTTTTACTGAGATGCTCTTTACATGGTAGAACCTGGACAATGAGGATATGGAAGTCTACCCTGATTCCTGATGCAACTCTTACAGATGTACGGACATATCTAGGATTGAAGTTTTATAGCTGGAGACCAGCTTGAAAGAAAAAAATGGAGACACCTATTCTACATCTTTTTTGCCGGCTGTTTAAAAAAATAAGTAAAAGTAGAATAAAAATAGATATAGAATATCAAAATTATTTAGAGGAAAACTGTTTTGCCATACCAGATATTAAGATATATTACATAGCAGTGATAAGTAAAATAAGCTGAAGCTAGAATAAGAACAGATGGACAACCAAAACAGATTATCTCAAATTAAGAAAAAAAAAAGTATACATAGCAATATAATATTAAAAAAAAAGATGGTATCACAAAATTATGAAAAATGAAGCTGTCAAAATTCAGGGAATGGCAATCATTACCTCCTAAGCAACATGAGTGGAGATTACAAAAGGAAAAAAAAAAAATCTAGCAATCAAAGAAATCCAAACACAAGCAATAACATCTTTCTACAAATTATCTAAAGCAACTATTTTAGAGTAGATGTAGCACATTACTAGTGGCACTGCCACAACAAGCATTACCTGAAAAGGTTCACAGGTTTGATGTGAGAATTTCACTTCTGAATATCTAGCTACCCTAAGGAAATGTAAAAGGGTGAAAGGATGATGTGGTCACATGCTACAGCCTGTCCCAGCACAATTTAAAATAATGAAAAATGAAAAGTAGTATGTTAATTACCAACCACTATGAAACAGTTGAACTTCTTTTGATAGATTGCTATAACCACCGAAAATGATAACCATAAGAATTATTTGGGAACTTAAAAAAAACTTTTAAAAGGGATCTTAAACAAAAATATTAAACTCTACATATGAAAAAAGACAAAGGGAATATTTGAAGAGGATAACCACTGCTAGGGAATTAAGATTATGCCCTATTTTCTACGTTATTATGTTCTTATATTTAACAAATAATTTTCAAAAACATAGTAATTGAGGGGCGCCTGGGTGGCTCAGTCAGTTAAGCATCTGCCTTCAGCTCATATCATGAACCCAGGGTCCTGGGATGGAGCCCCATGTTGGGCTCCCTGCTCAGTGGGGATCTGCTTTTCCCTCTCCCTCTGCCCTGTCCCTGCTTGTGCTCTCTCGTCTCCCTCTCTCACAAATAAAATCCAGAAAGAAATCAGTAAGACACTCAAGTTGTTAAAGTAATTAAATAAGAAGGCCTTTAGACTAAAGTGGGTCCAATGCCTTGGTACTCTAGGTAAGCAAACCAAAACCTAAGCCAGAGTCACTGCACAAAATCTGAGAAAATGAAACTTAAGAACAACCAGTCACAGACAGCCCTCTAGGCTTTCCAAATAAGACAACTGCTTAAACTATCACCAATCAAATAATTCCCTTTGTTTCTCTGTCTTCTCTATAAAAACCTCCCCCCTTTCCCACCTACCTAGGTGGACAGGTAAAAACCTTTGGCTTGATGCTCCATGATTCAGTCAATGTATATGCTCATTAAACTCTGAAAAAAAAATTTTAACATGCCTCAGTTTACCTTTTAACAAAACTAAAACAAAAAAGATACTCACTAAAAAGATAAAACATAAATAAAATAATTGGAAGATAAGACTTTTATACATAAAGAAACCCCCGAAAACATGATAAAACTACAAAATTCAAAAAAGAATAAAAAGAGAAAAATCAATGATGTAAAGTTTTAATCACTTTGCCTACTTTAATTTATATATGAGTGGTTGCTCCCTTTAACACTGTGCCAAACCTTGAAACAGTGTCTCTAAACACTGCCTTTAACATCTTTTTTTAAAAGACTTTATTTATTTATTTGAGAGAGAGAGAGCATGAGAGGAGAGAGGTCAGTGGGAAAAGCAGACTCCCTGCGGAGCAGGGAGCCCGATGTGGGACTCTATTCCAGGATTCCAGTATCATTACCTGAGCCAAAAGCAGTTTTTTAAACAACTGAGCCACCCAGGCGCCCCTGCCTTTAACATTTTAAAAACCAAGCTCAGAGATTCCACTTCAGTTGTTCTGGGACAGAGCTTCAGATTTTACAACACACACACACACACACACACACACACACACACACAGGCATCTAGTCGTTTTTTATTTTTTTTAAATCACAAGAGTGCTTCTGAAGTTCAAGTTAAGGTTTTTATTATCTTATGTTCTTCTAGGTCAATAGCCTTAAACAATAAATAGTATACACCCAAGCAGACTTCATCACAAAAAATAAAATGCAAAACCATTTTCTTTGTTTGATGGATAAGCTATATGACCAGTTATTCTATTTTGACTTCAGAATACGTGAGTCACACATAAAAGTCATCAACAAGGAAAGCAAATACTGTCTAGACTGTTAAGATGTCAAACAAGCAGAACAGCATAGGTTTGAAGAAGGGACACAGGGCAAACAGTTACAAGAAAAATTTGGTTGGTCCTAAGAAAAAGCTTATTAATGTGCTTATCAGGAAGATTATAACAGCATTGCTCCTAATGGGCATTAGATAAGAAACAACAATGAATATCCTACATTATTTGGTCCAGTAGTCTACAGTATCCTCCCCACAATGTATCTAAAGCATGCAACACACTCTGATTAGTAACACTGATTCTCAAATTAGGTGGGAGAAGGCAGGTGTATGAGAAAATCCAGGAGGTACATATAGTTTTAAAAGTCAAAGAGATGATTTTGATTCAACTGTCCTTGTGAATTACTTATTTAACCTGAAGGAATCAACTTGAAGGGATAGATCAGCAAAACATGTCTAGTACCATTACCAATAATTCTTCCTATTATATCAAAGAGTAATATTTTTAAAAATTGCTACTTGGGAGTGCTAACTGCAAGGTTCTTTGCAAGGTGCTTTATACATATCATTTAATTCCCACAACCCCATGAAGAAGGTTCTGCCACTTCCCAATTTTATAGAAGAAACTGACCCTTAAGAGTTTAAGTAACTAGCTCAAGATCATATGTTTATTAGTTACAATGGAAGTAGTTTCTTTATAGAAAAAAAAACCCACATATAACCAATTCTAACTTTATATAATAAAAATGAGAGTTCAGATTTTTTTCCAAAAAATTCTACATAAAATAAAAAATGTGTCAACCATTTTATAGTTTCTTGGGAAGAAAAGGGATTATAGGGAACAGAAATGTAAATAAGAATATCTGGAGAAAGAAGGGGAAAACCTATGCTCAAGAATTTATGGACAGGGGCACCTAGTCAGGAGAGTATGCAACTCTTGACCTCAGGCCCTACTGTGGGCATTAGAGCTTACTTTAAAAAAAATTGTTTTAATTAAAAAAAGATTTATGAGCAAAAAAATCTACTGCAAAAGAGGTATGACTCCACTGTTACTAAAATGATAAAATGTCAGTATATAAATCATGATCATGAAAATGTAGTGGATATAAAATGTTTTAATGTTTTAAGACCAAATAAGTTGAGAAATATGAAAAGCAGTCTTACAAATTATTAAAAATTCATTTTTAAATGTTACATCTCAAGATGTCATCAAGCCTTAATCTCTGATTTCTAAAATATATCTAGTTCTTAAAATAAAACAACTATAACAGAGGTATAACTTTTAAAAATCAATAAAATGTCTTTAAATTATAAGTAGACCATAAAGCAGTTTTTTAAATTACAGTAATCCCAATGAAAACAAAATTCCTGGCCACCTGTATACATAAACTATCAGGGTAATAGAGATGACAATAAATGCACTGTTCTATCCTTCTGAGTGTTATTTTGTACTTCAGTAAATGCACAGCTAAAGAGCTCAATTTCATTAATTTTATCAGCTAAACCAAATTTTATTTGATATTGACCAGTTTCAGATCTTTTGAAATAGGCATTTTATTGACATATAAATACTGTAATTTTATATTTCCAATTTGTCTAAGATAACAAGTTAGTACAATTTACATGAAATTTAAAAGGCCCAGTAATGAGAAGTTACTGTGCCTCTAAGTTGGCCTACAAACTGCTTCCAGATTGCTCACACACAAATACCACCTACATGTAACAATACTCAAAACTTTTGATGACTTTTTATTTTCTCCTGTATCAGAACTGACTCTCGATTCTTGATTCTTTCAAAATGATGACTAATCTGACCCTAATTTACCAGTTCCTAATCCCATCACTTCCTCATCCAATTACGCAATACCTAATTTGGAGGGAATCCCAACAAAGCATGGTTCCTTTGGAGTACAAAGCCAACCAGAAAGAAGAGAGATTTCTAAATAATTAATTACAAACAATGTGTTAAGTACTATGATAAACATAAATGCTACAGCAGAATCATAACTCCACCAGAGTAGATCAAAGATGACTTCAAAAAAAAAGATGACTTCAAAGGAAGTGACATTTGTCCTCAAAAATGAGAATTTTTCTCAAGTGTCCCAGCACTGTAACACCAATACACCAGTTTCCCCATCTTTATCTCCTAGCACAGGCCATAAATGCTAGTATAACATAGGCAAGTGCACTTCAGACATGGATACATGGATGGACAGACAGACAGAAGGAAGGAAAGGAAGGATAAAAAGACATATACATATAAATGTAAAAAAGAATGAGTAACTGCTAGATTAAAACGGGCAAAATTAGACATCATAATTCAGATAAAGCATTCCAAAACCCAACATATGAAAGTAACAGGAAAAGATAAATCTAAAAGATATTTAGGAAATAAAATTAACAAAATTTGGTTTGACTGGACTAAGGGGAGGAGAGAATAGAAAAAATAATCTGCCAAAGGTTCTGGCTTTAATGACTAGGCTCATGGTGGTGCATTAGTGTTGGCTGAGAATAGAGACATGGGTTAAAAAAAAAGTTCAGTTCTGGTAAAGGAGCACTAAGAGGCAATATCTGGGAGGTAGCTAGGAAGGAAGAGGTCTGGATTAGAAGTAAAGATGTGGAAATCCTCAACATATAGGTAGTAAGAAAAAATGCACTAAACATAGGTAAGATTGCCCAGGAAATATGTAAAACATGAGAACAAGGCCCAGAACAGAACATTCAATTAGTGTTGCTGGTATTTCACATGTTATAATACTACCTCACAATACCACCTCATTGTATACCATATACGACGACTAGCACAATGCCTAGGACACAACAAATGCCTTAAAATACGGATTATACATACCGCTGAATTGAAAAAACAAAATGTATTACATATAATGAAATCATAAAGGATAATTTCTTAAAAATATTTCAATAAAGGGTGCCTGATCAGGGAAATACAAATCAAAACCACAATGAGATACCACCTCACACCAGTCAGAATGGCTAAAATTAACAGGTCAGGAAATGACAGATGCTGGCGAGGATGCAGAGAAAGGGGAACTCTCCTACACTGTTGGTGGAAATGCAAGCTGGTGCAACCACTCTGGAAAACAGCATGGAGGTTCCTCAAAAAGTTGAAAATAGAGCTACCCTATGACCCAGTAATCGCACTACTGGGTATTTACCCTAAAGATACAAATGTAGTGATCCGAAGGGGCACATGCACCCAAATGTTTATAGCAGCAATGTCCACAATAGCCAAACTATGGAAAGAACCTAGATGTCCATCAACAGATGAATGGATAAAGAAGATGTGGTATATATACACGATGGAATACTATGCAGCCATCAAAAGAAATGAAATCTTGCCATTTGCGATGACGTGGATGGAACTAGAGGGTATGATGCTTAGCGAAGTAAGTCAATCAGAGAAAGACAATTATCATATGATCTCCCTGATATGAGGAAGTTGAGAGGCAACGTGGGGGCCAGGGCGGGTGAGTGTAGAAAGGGAATAAGTGGAACAAGATAGGACCAGGAGGGAGACAAACAAACCACAAGAGACTCTTAATCTCACAAAACAAACTGATGGTTGGGGGGGGGTGGTAGGGAGAGGGTGTTTGGGTTATGGTGAGTGCTGTGAAGTGTGTAAACCTGGCAATTCACAGACCTGTACCCCTGTGGCTAATAATACATTATATGTTAATAAAAGTATTTAAAAATTATAAATAAATAAATAAATAAAGGGTGCCTGGGTGGCTCAGTCTGTTAAGCAATGGACTCCTGATTTCGACTCAGGTTGTGATCTCAGGGTGGTGGGATGAACCCCCACGTGGGACTGACTCCTGGGGCTCTGTGATGAGCATGGAGCCTGCTTGGGATTCTCTCTCTCTCCCTCTCCCTCAGCACCACCCCCCTCAACCTCTCCCCTTCCTCACTCTCTCAAAAAAAAAAAATTTTTTTTTTTTCATTAAGACTGGCTCAAGGGGCTAAAGTCTACTCAAGGAATCCAAAATTTTTCAAAAATCAACAAAAGGCTTCCTTCCCACCAGAAATAGGAGTACAATAAAACATAAAAATCTGGAATTATGGGGGCACCTGGGTCACTCAATCATTAAGCATATGACTTCAGCTCAGGTCATGATTCCAGGGTCCTAGGATCAAGCTCCATGTTGAGATCCCTGCTCAGCAGGAACCCTGCTTCTCTCTCTCCCACTCCTCCTGCTTGTATGCCCTGTCTTGCTACATCTCTCTCTACCAGATAAATAAATAAAACCTTTAAAAAATTAATTAAAATCTGGAATTATGAAAAAGATTTTAAACATAATACTTAAAAGTACATATTAGCTTATTTTTTTAGTATTAGATAACTTGAAGGATAATGCCTCTAAATTTGGAGTAATAAGAGATTCAATAGTTGTTATCTGATTTTTCATAAATATTAATTTTTACCAACCTTTAACATTAACTCACACTATTAACAAATATTAACCATCAATTATAAGAACAGAAGGACTAAATATATGTTTGAAAAGACCAGGGGCGCCTGGGTGGCTCAGTGGGTTGAGCCGCTGCCTTCGGCTCAGGTCATGATCTCAGAGTCCTGGGATCGAGTCCCGCATCGGGCTCTCTGCTTAGTAAGGAGTCTGCTTCCTCCTCTCTCTCTGACTGCTTCTCTGCCTACTTGTGATCTCTGTCAAATAAATAAATAAAATCTTTTTTAAAAAAAAGAAAGAAAGAAAAGAAAAGACCAAAGTGAGTTAGTAACATACCTAGAATATAGTGAAATTATTCTTCGGTCCTTTCCCCACTGTTTACAAATATGCATATAAAATTTAGAGTATTCTTGAAAGTATTTACACTAACAAGTGCATAAAAAGAAACAAGGATATGGTATTTTAAGGCTGACAAGGGACACAAGGATGGATCAGTTGGTATAGAATATGTGACTCTTGATCTCATGGTTGTTGAGTTCCAGCCCCATGTTGGGTATAGAGCTTTCACTAAATAAGCTAAAGAAACAGAGCACCTAGGTGGCTCAGTGGGTTAAGCCTCTGCCTTCAGCTCAGGTCATGACCTCAGGGCCCTGGGACTGAGCCCCACATCGGGCTCTCTGCTTGGCAGGGAGCCTGCTTCCCCCCTCTCTCTGCCTGCCTCTCTGCCTACTTGTGATCTCTGTCAAATAAATAAATAAATAAAATCTTAAAAAAAAAAAAACCCGCTGACAATTAACTTTTATGACAATAAAACAAAGCAAATCTTTTTTTTTTTCCCACTTTAACAGACTGCCTTTAGGTCAAGTCAATCACATTTTCTAATCTTTAAATGGAGTAAGAGATGGGATATATATCAACAATACTAATTTGCAATATTTTCATCATAAGGGTTGGCTTTCGGTGTAAAAACTTATTGCCAAAAATGTATAATACAATCTAATATTTCCATGTTTGGTGATATACAGCTACGCATCAATAAAAAATTAAGAGGCAATATCTTAATTAGCTAGGAAAGAAGAGGTCTGGATTAGAAGTAAAGATGTGGAAATAAAATACACAAGATGTGGAAATAAAAAACACAAGATCAAAATTTCTGCTCTCCTTAAACAATATGAAAACCAAAAACCAATAGGTAATTATATGTGTACACATATAGACAGAAATTTTATCTACCTTAAGACAAAATTCTTACCTAATACTGAAGCAACCTATGCAGCATGCACCTGGAGACTGTCTTTTTTATGGCATATACGTAATGCAAACTAATTTTAACATACGTAAAATCAAAATAAGTAAACATAAAAGTAAAAATGAGAGTAAATATGCAATATAATTATTTTTCCTTCTTAGTACCTATATTCATTTTACTTTGTGCTCAACAACTAACTGATAAATCCGTGATTAAAAATAAATCTACATGCATTTTCAGTATCATTTTAGTACCTTTAATTCATTTTGAGCTATAAATATGTCCTCTTATACATTTTGTTTAGGTCAATTTTTTTTTGTGTAGTGAAACTAATTCAATGGAATTTAAATCTAATTTTGATGAGCTTTTTAATTTACCACTTTTTTAGTTCTTGCTACAGTAGACACTTAACATGAACTTTTTAACATCACATCCCCATGGAAACATTGTAATAAAGCGGTTTGAACACTGGAACTGAAACCTCAACTTCACCATAGAGGTAGAACCTAAGAGACAATTAATCTAATAAACCTGTGTCTTTATTTGAAAAACAGGCACAGTACTCATATAGGATGGGTTTACTATGGGGATTTAACAAATTAACACCTGGCATGGTACCTAGCAAAAGAAGTAAGTTTAATGTCTTTCACATGTTTATATCAAAAAATAATTTTAAAAGGAGACTTTGGGGAGCAAGATAATTTTCATTCATCCTAATACGCCATGGATTTGTAAATCTACCTCCTCACACACAGTATTATCATGTTACTGCAGAATGTTATTTATAGGAGGCACTCCCCATTAGAGTTATTGGTAGGTATTTATTGGTTTTCCAAGTTGGCCAACAGAGAGGAAACAGGCCAGGAAAGGTAAGCCACACTCAGATATATTCAATACGATTTCCTGGCCCCTGGCAATTACTCTTTCCAGGTCAAATTTTGCAGATATTAAAGACTGTCAACTAAAAAGGCTGGGAACAAAATAATAACGAAGAATCCACTAATGACAGTAAGCACTCTTGGCTTAATATTGTAAATATCTCACAAAAAAAAATTTTTTTTAAGATTTTATTTATTTGTCAGAGAGAGAGAGAGAGAGCACGCGACCACAGGCAGACAGAGTGGCAGTCAGAGGCAGAGGAAGAAGCAGGCTCCCCGCCGAGCAAGGAGCCCAATGCCACACTCAATCTGAGCCGAAGGCAGCCGCCCAACAAACTGAGCCACCCAGGCGTCCCTCACAAAATTTTTTTTTTTTTTTTCCACAAAATTTTTTTTAAAAAGATCCTCCGCCCCCCCACCCCCCAGTTCCGAGAAATTGCCAAGACTATAGGTTGAATGCCAGTCAACTATACCAAGTTTCCTATTTGGGCAATTTTTTAACCTCACAAATACTATATAAAGTGTAATTTTAAAGGCCATAAACCTATTATCTTATCTGTCATTTAAAACACAAAATGCCGGGACGCCTGGGTGGCTCAGTTGGTTAAGCAGCTGCCTTAGGCTCAGGTCATGATCCCAGCGTGCTGGGATCGAGTCCCACATCGGGCTCCTTGCTTAGCAGGGAGCCTGCTTCTCCCTCTGCCTCTGCCTGCCACTCTGCCTGTGCTCGCTTGTTCTCTCTCCCTCTGTCTCTGACAAATAAATAAATAAAATCTTTAAAAAAAAAAAACAAAAAACACAAAATGCCATAATCGATTTATAAAGTGCATTTTAAATAAGTTTCCCATTTAAAAATTTAAGCAAAAATTACACATTCAAAATTCAAAGAACCTAAAACTAGTCTTTCTTCACATTAAAGGAGACAATTTTTAGATTTTTTTTTTTCTTTATTTGAGAGAGAGGCAGTGAGAGAGCATGAGCGAGGAGAAGGTCAGAGGGAGAAGCAGACTCCCCGTGGAGCTGGGAGCCCGATGCGGGACTCGATCCCGGGTCTCCGGGATCATGACCTGAGCCGAAGGCAGTCGTCCAACCAACTGAGCCACCCAGGCGTCCCAGGAGACAATTTTTAAAATAGATAAAATACTCCAATGAATATTTTTATAAACTGAATTTAACATATAATGTCATTTTTCTACAACACAGCAACACATTTGCTAAGTAATTATCCTCCATGGAATATAAAAGCTATTAAAAATAAAAAAAGGCACCATGACATGATGCTGCAATTTTTATAAAGATTAGAGAACAGTAATAAAGATCAAAATGTAATGTCTTATAAATATTCAGCACTAATAGACAATAACCAAGAAAACACCACGGAAAAATTTTGTGTTCACAGATAATTTTTCCTAATATTAAAGGAAATCATCTTCACTTCTGAACATCTTTCTCAGTTGCCATTATAGCTTCTACTATTCACAAGAGTTGCAGTTGTTTAGTACTATTTCATAAATAAAGAGAAAGGACAAGAATATTGCTGAAAATAACAGGAAAAAAAAGCCTCAATAGAGTAAATTATTTTTTTTAAGATTTTATTTATTTATTTAACAGACAGAGATCACAGTAGACAGAGAGGCAGGTAGAGAGAGAGAGAGAGAGAGAAGCAGGCTCCCCGCTGAGCAGAGAACCCGATGCGGGACTCGATGCGGGACTCGATCCCAGGACCCTGGGATCATGACCGGAGCCTAAGGCAGCGGCCCAACCCACTGAGCTACCCAGGCGCCCTAGAGTAAATTATTTTAAAGATTTTATTTTATTTTTTAGATTTTATTTATTTGTCAGAGAGAGAGAGTGAGAGAGCGAGCACAGGAAGACAGAGTGGCAGGCAGAGGCAGAGGGAGAAGCAGGCTCCCTGCCGAGCAAGGAGCCCGATGTGGGACTTGATCCCAGGACACTGGGATCATGACCTGAGCCGAAGGCAGCCACTTAACCAACTGAGCCACCCAGGCGTCCCGAGTAAATTATTTTATATGCCATCTCTTTCCTCCATAATCACAGGACTGGAGCAATATCTGAAAACTATATACATTAAGATCTGTTTATTTAGTCAACAACTATTCTGCACTACAGAAAATAAAATTTATTTTTTCTATTTTTTGTAAAACCAATGACTTATTAGAACAAGATTACCGGTGTACAAAGCTACCACCATATATTGGATCACTACCACACAATGAATCAATTATTCCAATTTCATCTTTCCTGACTATCTTTCTCCCTTCAGGTAACCTGCACATTTCAAATAACTAACACCTGCAAGTGACTGTATTAGTTTCAAGGATGAAAATAAATTATTTTATAGAAACTTCTTCTAGTAATAAGAAAATTAGGTTATTAACAAGACTTCATATTTCATACTTTTTCCGATTGCAAAATGAAAGTAAAAATTTAGAAAATACAGAACCGTATTTTTATTTATCCACAGATCTTACCACCCAGAAATCTTCGGTAACTTTCTGGACTTCCAAGAATTAAACTTCAATAATCTAATTAAATACTAATAAATATGTAGGGAAAAAAACAACGTACCTTCTTCATTCTGGTCATTTGATAACTTATATAAAACACTGATTACTAATGATATGACCTGTTAATTTCACAAAGATATCTGAGAAGTGGTGAGGGTGGGGGAGGGAGTCCCACAATTCGGAGACTTGTCCCTAGACTAAAATCCCTTTCACAATCTTTACAGCATCAACATTTTTAATGGCAGCAAGATATGACGGTTCTTAGAACGGTATCTATAGTAACTTCGCTATATCAAACAGCCTGTACTTTTAATTTCTTTCCATTCATAATTCAATGTCTATTTTCAGGGTAAGAAATAATATTTTAAAATAGCTTAAATTCAAAGACTCAACTATTTTCCTTGAAGTCCAGCATTCAAACTTTAGTATTTCTGGCCTATGAGACAGTTCTCCAGATAAAAGAATAACGTTTTTATATTCCAAAATTCTCTGTCATAAAAAGCCTGTTCCTCAAATATAGCCCCTTTTTTTCTTTTGTTACAACCATTGTTTATGGAAGTATGCAGATGTTAGAATTACAAAGACTGATATGACTTCATTAACAACAAAAAACCAATGATACTAAAAAAAAAAAAAAAAACCAATGATACTACTACTAGCCAATTTTTTTCTTAAAATTTGAGACTGAACCTTATTTCTAGCGTCAACAGAGGCTTTTGTTGACTCAAAGCATCAAAGATCTTAAAATCCCATTCATTTTCTTCTGCTCAGTGGTTAACAAGTCTAAAATACAGCAACTCATATTTGTTACTTTGACCTTACACAAGCGCCTTTTAAAAGAAATCCCGAAACAAAGACTCAAGAAAGAATCCGCAAAGTTTGAGGAAAGAACTGTCTGTAAGTCAAGCATTTCCTGATAAGTGACAGAAGGTCTGGCTGCCAGGAACACACTGCTGACCCTAGGAAGAGCCAAAACTCGAAACAAAATTTGCCACTTTTGTTACCTAGAAAAATTGGCTACGAGGTGATAAAGCATAACCAACAACGTGTCTTTAGTGGACGAATCAATATAAAGAAGGAGCGCCACGGATTTCAGCTTTGCTTTTGCCATTTTTGAAGAAAAGCTAATTGTTAGTGGCCATGTGACACTGTAAGATCCCAGAAAGGAAAGGGTGGGAGGAAGAGAGAGGAGTTCAAGGCAGTTCAGGGTCAGAACAAGCTCAGGCATCCTGTCATTAGCAAACGTTCCCCCAAGCTGAAGGCAAAATACCGTTTACCCGAAAAGGAGTGGGTGAAAAGTAGGGGGGAGAATGAAGGGAAAACCACAAGGGAGTCAATGTGGCAGTGAGGGGGTGACGGGAGGTAGGGAATCTGGAGCTATCCAGCTGAGTTGGGGAGCAAAAGCGTTGGGCACAAAAATGCTGAGAAAAGCAACTGCAACAGAGACGACAATACTTGGCAGGTCCCCATCTTCCCCCTCCCCATCGGTTCTTTGGGTTTCCCACACTCCCTCCACCTCAGCCCTTGACCAACAACACCCAGGGGTGTGACCCGCCAGCGGGAGGCTGCGGTGATCTTTGTCTCGGCCGCCTCCCCACTCGAGGGCTCCTCCTCCGCGCTCGCCACCCGCTCACACTCCCGGTGTCTCCAAGGAGCTGGACGCGCCGCGGCCGCCACCGCTTCCTCGCCCACCTCCCGCGGACTCGCGCCCTTCCTTCCCCTCAGCCGCCCGCGCCTGCGGCTCCTCCCCCCGCCGAGGGGAATCTTTGTGTCTCGGGGGACTTTCTGCCTCTGGCCTCCCCCGGAGACCCAAATGGGCAGCAGGCACCGGGGGTGGAGGCGACTGCAGGCGCCTCCCGCGAAGGAGCCCGTGGGATACCCCACCCCACCCCCCGGAAATGCCTCGGCGACCCGGGTTCGCGCTGGACCTGAGGGGCGACAGGCACTCGAGAGCTCCCCTGGCCGCGCCTCTCTCTCTCTCAACTTCCCGGCCGGGCCTGAGCCTCCGGCGCCCGCCCCAGCCCTCCGTCCCAAGCACCCTCCCGCCCCCTTGGCTCAGGGTCGCCGGACAGCAGGAAAAGCCCCGCGCGGTCGCCAGCCGCCAACTCACCAGCAAGTGCGGGGGCCGCGTCGCGAGGCGAGGCGCTAAGGGTGAGCGGCTCCGCCGACGCCCGCGGCGACCGGATGCAGGTCCGGGTCCCAGCGGCTGGCGGACCCAAGGCGCCTCCGAGGCGCAGGCCTCCGCAGCCGCCTTCCGGCTCTCGCCTAGGGTCCGGAGCCTTCGGGAGGGGCCGCGGGTCCCTCACGCGTTGCCAAGCCCCCCGGACAACATGGCTCCCGGGCCGCCGAGCCGCGCGGGCAGCCCACTAATCCCCTCGGAGGAGCCCGGGCGGGAGCGCGGCTGGCAGGGAGGTGCCCACGCCCGGCTGAGGCGGCCCGCCCGGACTAGGGCTCCTTCTTCGCTGCGGCCGGACCGTGAGGAGCTCAGGAGACGGCGGGCGGCTGCTTTCGTTCTCTGCGTGTGCGTCGTCTTCTCACTCGGCGGCTGCGGATTGACGCCTCCGCCTGTTCCCCGGAGGAGAGCGAGCGAGCGAGCGAGCGAGCGAGCGAGAAAAAAGACTTATATTGAAACGATCCAACCAGCAGCAGCTGAGAAAAGCGACCCGCCGCGGGAGCTTCCCCCACCCCCGCCTGAGCAGCTCGCCGCGGGCAGCGCGACCCCTGCTGGCGGCGGCAGTGGGGCGGAGCTGGCGGTCCAGGGGGCGGGGCCTAGAGGGCGGGGCGGGGTATCCCCGGGAAACCCCCCGCCCCGGGGTGGGGGCCCTGTTCTCGCCTTCCTGGCTTGTGGGGCGGCGGGAGGGAGGTGAGAGGGGTGAATTGGTTAGGTAGTGCCACTCCACAGCAGGAAATTACCTGGGTAATTCCGCTCCTTCATCCTTCTCCCACCCCCTAACTAAACAAAAACTCTTGCTTAAATTATCCAATTATGTAATTCAGACACCAAGGCCGCAGTTCTCTACCGGTTTTTAGACAGTTGATGTCAGAGGGTCCGCACCTGATCATATTCTTTGCAACTTTCTTTCTTTATTAGGGGTGGTTGGATGGGTAGCTGTGCAGCAGTCATTCACACACGCAGCATTTATTCATTTAATTTCTTTACATTGTGCTCTTGGCAATACACTAGGTCCTCAAAGAATGGAAGAGTCTGGCTGGGATGAAAGATTCTCAGTAAGCAGTTATAATAAAATTCTGAGCTTCATGAGAAAGGAAATACAAGGTGCTATAGGAGAACAGAGAGGAACTACTGTTGCCCTTGGTTAGGTTTTGTTTTCTTGGGGGGAGGAGGCACCAAGAGGTTGGCCCAGTTTCTGTAAATATTTTTACTTTGTTCTTTCCCAGAGGCTAAAAGCTGGTTCAGGAATGAACAGCAGAGTGAAAGTGAAGACAAACTAAAGTAATACTGCCCCATTTTTTCCCACTAATAAGGATAAAAGCAGAAACTAAAAACAAACAAACCCCTAGAGGGAGATAATGAGAGGATAGAAAAGACAAGAATGGGGACCGGATGTGGACAACCTAAACAAGAAAAAATTTTAAACCACATAAAATAAAATCTGCTAAAGTGAGATATAAATATTTTTCCGCTTCAATACTCAGCAATAGACTTTGTAAGTTTTTAATGCAATTTCAAATCACATTATGTCCTGAGGACATCTGATAATTATCTTCTTGGATTCCTGGATGAATCCTTTCCCTCTGAAAATAATGTGTCCTGACTTCTTTCTCTTATTTTGTTGGACAAAGTTGAATGTATCTACTGTAATATCCAACAAAAATCATACATTTCAGTCAGACTTCTCCCATGTCTCTAAAATTACCAGGATCCGTAAATTAGCAACATTTATGCTCTGCACATATTTAATACTTGCTTATCATTCCTATATGAATGCAAATATGGAACACAACCTTTCCTTTAGAACAAGTGTGCTTTAAAAAACAAAACAAAACACTGTTAATGATGCTCTTCCAATTTGTCCAAGTCAGAGAACTTTGTAACATATGAAGAATATAGCATCAGTGTTAGATAGCATCACTTTTAGAGGTCTTTTAAAGTTAGAGAGTTAGAAAAATTGGTATTTATATGAGGCCTACTTACATGCCAAGCATTTTTCACATACTTGTCTTATTTTAAAAAATAATTATCCTTTTTTGGTCCCTTAGTAAGTATTAAGAAGTATTAAAAATCATAATAGGGGTGCCTGGGTGGCTCAGTGGGTTAAAGCCTCTGCCTTTGGCTCAGGTCATGGTCTCGGGGTCCTGAGATCGAGCCCCGCCAGGCTCTCTGCTCCGCAGGGAGCCTGCTTCCTCCTCTCACCCTGCCTCTCTGACTACTTGTAATCTCTGTCTGTCAAATGAATAAATAAAATCTTTTAAAAAAATAAAATAAAAATCATAATAAAAGTGACTCTACAAAAGGACATCCTGACTTTCACATCGATAATTCCCCTTTTATAGCATTAGATCAGAATTACTCCTTAGAAATCGAAAGGTTGTCCTAATTGCCTCATCTAAATCTGCTAAAGAGCACCCTTTCTTCTTCCTACATGTTTTATTACCATAATAAACATTTCATAATTAGAACTGAGATAATGATTGTATTGATTTATTTGTTCTTTCCATTAAAAAATACATACTGACTGCACATGATGTGCCAGGCTCTGTTCTTAGGCACTGAAAATATAGAAGTGAATAAAACAGGCAAGATATTGCCCTTACGGAACTGTTTTCTAGCAATAAACATGTAATTTAAGGAACTCATAAGAACTTATAATCATGAGAAATATACTGGAGAAAATGAAGAACTAATGGAAAAGAAATTGGGCAAGAGGAACAGGACTTAGAGGGTGAGGTCCAGAAAGACCTGTTGAGCAGCAAAAGCTAAAAAGCCATGGGTTCTTTCTTTATATTCCTCAGTAGTTTATTTGGTCACAAAAAGGTCACATGAAAAAAGAAAATGTGGCATATACACACAGAGGAATATTACTCAGTTGTAAAAAAAAAAAAAAGGAAGTGGTACAAAAACATGGATGAACCTTGAGAACATTATGCTAAGTGAAGTAAGCCAATCACAGAAAGGCAAATGCAGCATAATTCCATTTATATGAAGTATCCCAAATAGTCAAACTTAGAAGCAGAAAGTAGAACAGTGAGTGCCAGGGGCTGAGGGGTAGATGAAATGGGGAGTTGATGTTCAATGGGTATAAGGTTTCAGTTATGCAAGATGAACAAATTCTAGAGATCTGCTGTACAACATTATGCCTATAGTTAACAATGTTGTAATGTACACTTAAAAATTTGTTAAGAGAGTAGATCTTATGTTATCCAGTCATCATAATTTTTTTAAAAAGTCACATACAATCAAAATAATGAGTACATTTATTTAGTTACTTTTCTAAAGTGATTTAAAATTTGCCTATAATGTTTTTGGCATTCTAAGTTGGCTATAGACTTTCTTAACTTTGTAAAATAATTATAAAATTACTTACGGCATTTCCCAAACTATGGTTAATAAATATTCCCTGGCACATGGTGAGAGGGTTGAGGAAGAATTCCAAGATCAGATCCATTGGGGAAATGCCACATACTTCATCTCCCTTTGGGAAATTCACCACATACATTTGCATATTAAAAATTCTGAGAAGTTCTAAGACGGAAAGTAATGTTCATTCCAGTTAAACCAGTGTATCCCAAAATGTTTTGACCACAGAATAGCTTCATCACAGGATGTATATGAACATATTGAGGGAAAAACATGTGCTGATGAGCACAACTTGGGAAACTGCTCTCTTGGAGCATTAGGCATTAACTCTCCAGCCTTGGGAAGCTCCTGGAAGGGGGAGAATGTGAAGGTCATTGAACTTTGGACAAAGAGAGAGTAGAAGGGGATACAGTCAGAAAATCTGTTGTGCTTCACACTTTGGGAATGACAGAAGTCTGCGAAACAAATGTGAAACATACCCAGATAAGATATGGCAAAGAGATTTTGAAGCTTGTTTAATGGAGATTATTAAATCTCCATCAGTGGTTCTCAAACAACAATCCCTGATCAGTGGCAGCAGCAATATCACCTGGGAATTTCTTAGAAATTAAAATTCTTGGAATGGCTGGGTGGCTCAGTGGTGAAGCATCTGCTTTCAGTTTGGTCATGCTGGGATCGAGTCCCACATGGGGACTTCCTCCCTGCTCAGCAGGAAGCCTGCTTCTTCCTCTGGCTGCTGTTCTCCCTGCTTGTGCTCTCTCTCTTATTCTCTGACAAATAAATAAATAAAATCTTAAAAAAAAAAAAAAAAAAGAAAGAAAGAAATTAAAATTCTCAGGCTCCACTCTAGATCAACTGAATCAGAAACTCTGGGATGGAGCCCAGCAAACTGTTTTAACAAGTCCTCTAGAAATCTGCTACACAGTGAAGTTTGATTGAGAACCTCTGCTCTGTATAGCACCAATACATAACTTCATCTATTTACAAAAACAGTTTCCCCCATGTCTGAATTTCTGGACCATTTCCAATTATTATGAGCTGTAAAAAATTCTCCCAAGAAATGAGTTAAGTTACCAAATTGGGATAAAGCATTTTCTCTGGTTTAATCCCCTATTTTGTTAGGCTGAACCATATGATAAATCTATTTGTTTGCAGTAAGAGTGAAGCAAAATAAGCTAAGTGCAGCAATTATTTATTTCCCTGTAATATCACCTGAGCAAAATAATTTTGTTTTTCATAAAAATGAAACTGCAGATGAGGAAAGAGTAGTATCAAAGGATTTTTTAACTTGCTTTGAAAACAAAACAGGTAGCCTTACCTTAACATTTATTTATTTTTTTTTTTTAATTTTTATTTATTTGTTAGAGAGAGGGAGAGAGAGAGAGAACAAGCACAGGCAGACAGAGTGGCAGGCAGAGGCAGAGGGAGAAGCAGGCTCCCTGCCGAGCAAGGAGCCCGATGTGGGACTCGATCCCAGGACGCCGGGATCATGACCTGAGCCGAAGGCAGCTGCTTAACCAACTGAGCCACCCAGGCATCCCAACATTTATTTTTTTAATAAATATTTTGTACCATCCCAACATTTGCAAAATAACTTTATGCTATTGCATAATGACACAGCTATAGCCCATCACTTTCAGGGTTAACTACAGAGATTTGACAGACCCAACCCTATTTAAAAATCATTATCAAAGTATCTCCATAGACACACAAGCTTCAAATTTGGGGAGAGAAATTTCTTTATTGTCTACATCTAAAATTTCTTTTTTTTTTTTAACGATTTTATTTATTTATTTGTCAGAGAGAGAGAGCGAGCACAGGCAGAGTGGCAGGCAGAGGCAGAGGGAGAAGCAGGCTCCCTGCCGAGCAAGGAGCCCAATGTAGGACTCGATCCCAGGACGCTGGGATCATGACCTGAGCCGAAGGCAGCAGCTTTACCAACTGAGCCACCCAGGCGTCCCTACATCTAAAATTTCTAATTTGCAGTACTAGAGTTATATAAAGGCTTGGTAACATCTGAGAAATTTGGTACAGTCCAGGGAGCATTATAAAAAGCTTTCAGGAAACTGATGTCATGTGTCCTCACAAAGAAAATGAATCCAGGAACCAAACTCAGTCTTGGCAGTTAAGGAAAACATAATTTTCAAACATTATGTTTCAAAATGAAGTTGTTCTCTAGTTGTTGACAAAATGCTTGGGGAGTGTTTGTCTCCAGGTTTCCAGTAAGGCTCCACATGAGTCTCTATTAAAGGACTAAGGAGGGATTAAATTATTTTTCTTTCTTTCCTTTTTAAACCTTGTGATATTAACTGCTCTTAATTAGATTGACGTTCTGCCTTCTGAAAGAAATCAGAGGTAGACTCTTCTTCAAATAAAATATATTTAAAGCTGATTTGAGCTTCCTGAAATACAAAGCACAACATGGAGCCATCTTTAGATTTAACAAATTTCTGTCTTTAAAAACAAATGTTGTTGAAAAGTGGGAGTTAGGGCAGTACAGGTTTTTTCCCTCTTAAGCGTGTTAAAAAGGAAGATGTGGCAATTAGCCATTTTCCCCGGGGCTTGTCAGAATGATCACTGGCCTTTCATTCTTTTAAAGAATGAGAGAAGGGAGGGAGTAGAAAGAGGCCTTATGGTTTTGTCATCTTCAAAATTTGCCCCCGCGATTTCCTTCTAGGAATGTTTATCAGACTGATGTGTAGAGAGATGTAATCCTAATCTTCAGCTATTAGTTAAGAAGGGCAAGTTTTTTTTTCGTAAACTAACTTTGCCTTGCCCAAGTCAACATGCCATGGGATCATCTATGAAGAGAAGAGTAGAGCAAAGAGTTGGTATTTAACACTGAAAAAAAAAATAGAGAAATGAAAAATGAAAAAGTGGGCAAAAAACAATAAGAAAGGTAAAAAGGGGGCAGAGAAGAATTAAGCCTTAGAAATATACTTTTATTTCGGCAATATGGAAGCCACAGATGTTTATGGTATTAACGTTCAGGTACTAGAAAGAAAGAATAGAAAAACACAAAGCTAAGCAGGTCAGGGTTCTAGCCCTGAAGCAGTATTGCATAGGAACTGAGCTTTGCAATAGTTGGATTGGATGGGCGTCCTAGTTTTGCCACTGTAAGATTTTGGTAAGTTACTTAACTAAGGGTTTCCCCATATATAAAATTAGGAAAGTAACACACCTGCCAGGTTTAAGTATTGGATGAGATATGAACGTAAAGCATCTGTATTGCAACTTTCTCTTTTGTAAGCAACATGAATAGACACTCAAATAACTTATACAGAAAAGGGATTTTGTTTACAGACCTTCCAAAACCAGGGGTTTGTTTCAGAGACATCTTATCCAACAGCCCGCACAATGTCATTGGGACCTGGTTTTTCTCCTTTTGGTTCTGCCTTTGGCAGTCCTGGCTTATCTACCCACTAGCTCAAAAGATGACTACCGTATTTTAGCTCTGTACTGTCTGGTTGCAGTCTTCCAGAAAAGAGGGAGCAGTGTCCCCAGCAGCACAAACATTAGATCTAATTAGCCCAACTTGAAGCGATGAACTATCACTGTGACCAAGGTAACTGAGTGATGGGCCACATATGCTCTGCCCTTAAAGCCAAGGTGGAATTTGTTTCACCTGAATCACATGTGCTGAGAGTATGGGAAGAAAGCTTCCCTCCAGAAAAAGAAGAAGGAAGAGGAGGGGAGGAGGGGGAGGGAAAGGGGAGAGGAGGAGGAGAAGAAGAAGAAGACACTCTCATTGTCCACTTAATTAAAATGTGGACAGTGAGGAATAAGCAGGCTTTATTATCAACTGGATCTAGGAAGTCTCCCTCAGAACACAGTCACTTTATCTCTCATCTGGGCTTCAGTCTGTGGGCCAACCTCCTTCCCCTGGGCTTCTTTTCATGCTCACTAACATCCCTGGGACCATGCCCTCATAATGCTTAATCCAAAGGAA
Organism: Mellivora capensis; assembly: GCA_004024625.1. Classification (NCBI taxonomy): domain Eukaryota; kingdom Metazoa; phylum Chordata; class Mammalia; order Carnivora; family Mustelidae; genus Mellivora; species Mellivora capensis. The sequence continues at coordinate 287,454 of PISX010000326.1, forward strand.
AGGCAATCCATTTAGAAAATTCTGAGGAAGTACTCTGATTTAGTCCAACCTGGGTCATATGTAATCATCCTCTAATCAGAAGAGTTCCACCAGATCACTAGGAGTGGAGGAGATGCACTTGTTCAAGGAACAGAAGGTGCTATTAGCAAGCCTAAGAGGAAAGGGATTCAGGGCAGTGAAAACCACAGGTGTCCACTATAACTGGGAAAATGCAAAGGGTATAATCAGAAATTGCAAATCAGAGAAAGTGATTGTGGTAAGGAGAATAGGGTCAACCCAGAAGAGCAGGAAATACATGAATAAATGGATAAACAAATCGTGGTGTATTGATGCTCAGCATGGGATGCTACTCGGCAATAAAAAGAAATGAATTACTGACATATGCAACAATGTGCATGAATCCCAGAGTAATTATGATGAGTAAAGCCAGATCAAAAAGAATGCACACACTGTACGGTTCCATTTCTGTAGAATTATAGGAAATGCAAACTAATCTATAGTGACAGAAAGTAGATGAGTGGTTGCCTGAATCTGGGGAAGGGAAGGATGAAAAAAAGCATGACACTTATGGGGATGATAAATATGTTCCTTTCCCCTTCATTCTGGTGATGGCTTCAGTGTGTGAAAACATCAAATTGGATGCTTTAAATACGGGCAGTTCATTATATGTTAGTTGTACCTAATAATGGTGTTAAAAAGAGAAAGCAAATGTGATCCAAGACAAAACACTGTCCTATTTAATGGCATTTGAAACTATTATTTGACCTATCTGTATGAGTCTCAATTTTTCAACATTGTTATAAATGCTTTCTGTAAGTCTATTTATAGAGAAGTCATATCATTTAGCCCATAGGTGTTTTCTAGCCACAGGCTCATAAGAGAGGTTAACAAAAGCCACAAGCAAGATCATATTTTTCTTGACAGTTTACTCGTCATGGTGAAAAAGAGTGTAGCAGTAGGCATTACCAAATGGGCCATGCCTCATATCTCATATCTACTTGACCTTATATAAAATATTGACCTGGTGAATCCAAAACATCTCTTCAAAGCAGACTGTAGTCCTCAGCAAATGTCAGCTCCCTTTCTCTCTCTTTTTAAAAAGATTTATTTATTTATTTGAAAGAGAGAGAGCATGCACATGCATGGACCCGGGGTGTGGGGTGGTTGACAAGGGAGAGGGAGAGAGAGTCTTTTTTTTTTTTCCAGATATTAAAGAATTTATTTCTGATTTCTATGGTTTTCTACATACATCTTTGAAGTTAAGTAGGTTTCTATTTGATACTCTGGAAGAATTTGGGTTTCAATAAGAATCCGGAGTACTCTACCTTCTAAAGATTTTTAATTTTTAATTGTGAAGTAAAATTATTCTAAAGAAAACTGGAAATCTACTAATTAAGCCAATAGGTGTAAACACTGATAAATATTATAAGTTATAGTAAAAATGATTTTCTCCTTCTTTGAACCAAATTAATTTCATTTCAGTCAACACTGATTCAATTTCTTTTTTGTTGTTGTTGTTGGTTTTTTTTTTCTTTTCAGTGTAACAGTATTCATTGTTTTTGCACCACACCCAGTGCTCCATGCAATACGTGCCCTCCTTAATACCCACCACCTGGCTCCCCTAACCTCCCACCCCCTCACCCCTTCAAAACCCCTCAGGTTGTTTTTCAGAGTCCATAGTCTCTCATGGTTCACCTCCCCTTCCAATTTCCCTCAAATCCCTTCTCCTGTCCATCTTCCCATGTCCTCCATGTTATTTGTTATGCTCCACAAGTAAGTGAAACCATATGATAATTGACTCTCTCTGCTTGACTTATTTCACTCAACATAATCTCTTCCAGTCCCATCCATGTTGCTACAAAAGTTGGGTATTCATCCTTTCTGATGGAGGCATAGTACTCCATAGTGTATATGGG
>PISX010000326.1:289469-309564 GCA_004024625.1 Mellivora capensis
GTGGCCATTGCTGCTATAAACATTGGGGTACAGATGGCCCTTCTTTTCACTACATCTGTATCTTTGGGGTAAATACCCAGTAGTGCAATTGCAGGGTCATAGGGAAGCTCTATTTTTAATTTCTTGAGGAATCTCCACACTGTTCTCCAAAGTGGCTGCACCAACTTGCATTCCCACCAACAGTGTAAGAGGGTTCCCCCTTTCGAGGGAGAGAGAGTCTTAAGCAGACTTGCAGCTGAACATGGAGCTCAAAGCAGGGCTCCACGTCCCGCTTGACCTCACCACCTAGAGAGTACAACCTGAGCCGAAACCAAGAGTCCAATCCAAGAGTCCAATGGTCAAACTCAACTAACTGTACCAACCAGGTGCCCTATCAGCTCCCTTCTCTTTCTACCTTCTCAATGTGAAAAGCATCCAAAAAGTTTGAAATAGTACTCATTTCTGTGTTTACTTATAAATATTTTCTGTTTTTATACTCACAAATGTAGACCGTCAGTATAATTTTTTTAATTATTATTTTTTTTAAAGTAGTCTCTGCAAAAAAAAAAAAAAAAAAAGTCTCTGCACCCAATCTGAGACTTGAACTCACAACCCTTAGATCAAGAGTCATATGTTCTACTGGCTGAGTCAGCCAGGCACCGCTGTTTGTACAATTAAAGGTTCTTTCCCTCTAGGCAGAAAGAAGCTTGCCACTGGCCAGGACATTCTGGTTCTTTGGGCACCCCGAAAGTTATTAGGTAGGTCATAGTCAGAATGGCTGTCTAGAGATCGTAACAATTTGATCGGGAGGCATCAGAAGCACTAAATATTTCATTATTATCACTCACACACCTAGAAATGAAAAGACATTTTACAAAGCTGCTTTTGTTGTTTAAAAGATGTTTTTTTCATAATGATCAAAAATTTTAGTAATGTAGCCTGTTCAAATGGTATTTTACATCTTTGGATAATTCAAATTGCTTTAAATAAACCAATTATTAGCCAGTGTATACATTTATGCTTCCTTCCTTTACTACCTTCTATCCACATTAGGTACAGTGAAGTTAAATATTCCAACCTTCTCTTATTTTGCATTAATGTTCACAGATTTCAGTAGAAAGACTATAGGATTCAAGGGTACCTGGCTGGCTCAGCTGGAGGAGTGTGTAACTCTTGATCCCAGGGTCTCATGAGTTTGAGCCCCACACTGGATGTAGAGATTGTTTAAATAAATAAATAACTTTATTTATTTATTTTTTTTAAAAAAAGGAAAGACTATAGGATTCAACTATATTCAATCCAGGTTTAAATCCTAACTCCACTGTTGGTTATAAGACAAGGAGAAAGAGGGTCAATCTTCCCGAGCTTTAGTTTCTTTGTACATAAAATGGCATATCTCATAGTCTCTTTCATGAGGATTGACTAAGACACCAAATATAAAGTTGCCTAATACAATACTTGCCACTTACCTGGCAATGACTAAATGTTAATGTTCTTCCTTTCACTCTCACACACCATGACTATAAAAGTCATGGAAAAATACTTTGATAAAAATGCATGTAGGAAGAGGGGTGCCTTGGTGGCTCAGTGGGTTAAACCCTCTGCCTTCGGCTCAGGTCATGATCCCAGGGTCCTGGGATTGAGCCCCACATCGAGTTCTCTGCTCAGCAGGGAGCCTGCTTCCCCCCCCCACCACTGTGATATCTATCAACTGAATAAATAAAATCTTTTTTAAAAAATGCATCTAGGGGGATGCCTGGGTGGCTCAGTTGGTTAAGCGGCTGCCTTCGGCTCAGGTCATGATCCCAGTGTCCTGGGATCGAGTCCCACATCGGGCTCCTTGCTCAGCAGGGAGCCTGCTTCTCCCTCTGCCTCTGCCTGACACTCTGTCTGCCTGTGCTCGCTCTCTCTCCCTCTGTCTCTGACAAATAAATTTAACAAAATTTTTTAAAAATGCACCCAGGAAGGCAGAGATTTAAGTTTACAGTGCTCAAGAGAAATAATGTATCTTCTAAGAAGAGAAACTACAATATTTAGAAAAAAAGGAATGGAGACAAACATTTTTGCTAGAAGATGAGCAGCCCCATTTACAAAAGAATTAGATTAGCTTGTATCCTAGTGTATTATTCGTCATAAGTATTACTTCACGTTCAGAATGTGAACGGCCAGTAATAGCGTTATGAACAAAATACATGTAGTTTGTGATGTGTAAAGACTTTCCTGTAAGGGGAACAAAACACATGAGTAAAGATTTTTATTTATCTACTTTTTATACCTTGTATTTACAAGTACAAATATAATCTCCATGTATTTTATCAGAGATGCTCAAGCAATTTTAGGGTATGGAACTAGAAGTCCTCCAACCCTCCTATTTACTTTTCAACTATCATTTCATTCAAACATTCCTCCAATCAGTACATGCTTGGTGTCTACAATGTACCAGGAACTGTAAGGAATAGAAGGATAATAGGCAATGTCCCTGTCCTCAAAGGTCTTGTCTATCAGGGCAGAAGAAGGCCTGGCCAAAACTCAGAAAAACTAAGGGCAAAAATAGAAGTCCAAATATGATGCTCAGAGAAGAGAAGGACCTCTAGCTCGAAGAAGTGGAGGGAGTGGGCAGTCAAGTCAGGTTATATGGCTTGTATAGGATAAATCAACAAGTACTAATTGGTGACTAATTAGGAATCTAGCTCTGAGTGTTATCAAAGAGGTAGATTAAGTGGTAATCCCTGGCCTCATAGGAAGCACAACATGTAGTTTGACCCGATATTCTAGCACTAGACAGAATGTGCAGGGTAGGCAGGCTATCTCTACTTCTATAGCTTTTGATACATTTATTTTAAATGCCTATTGTTTATTAATATTTTAGTTTAATAATATTAATGTTTATTAATAGTAATTCAGTTTTTAATGGTAATCCGGTCTCAAAAAACAATAAATCTATTATGCATAGAGACAAGTCAGGTGTTGTGCTCTCTTTCTCTCTCTCTTTTTTTTTTTGAGAGGAAGGAGGGGTGGGGCACAGGGAGAGCACAGAGCCTGACATGGGGCTCCATGTGGGGCTTGATGCCTCAGGGCTCAATCTCACAACTCTGAGATCATGACCTGAGCCAAAATCAAGAGTCGGATGCTCAACTGACTGAGCCACCCAGGCACCCCCAGGTGTCTCTCTTTATATGAGCGGTTTTTAATAAAGATATAAGGGAAAAAAGATATCAGGACATTTTGAAATAGCCTTTAATCCTTTGCCAAATTGTAAATGAACTATGCCATTCTTTATGAATTTTGGATGCAAGGCAGTACTATGAAAACTAAAATTTTAAATTATCAAATTTAAATTTGATTTACTGCTTAGGCCCTTATTGTAGAAGAATTAATGACATAGTTATGTCTGCAGAGTCACATAAAATTTGGGCCTAGCATTTATGTATAGCAAGATTAAGATCAGTGCTAAACTTCCATTAGAAAGGCTAAATATTTGGGACACCTGGGTGGCTCAGTTGGTTGGACGACTGCCTTCAGCTCAGGTCATGATCCCGGAGACCCGGGATCGAGTCCTGCATCAGGCTCCCAGCTCCACGGGGAGTCTGCTTCTCCCTCTGACCTTCTCCTCGCTCATGCTCTCTCACTGCCTCTCTCTCAAATAAATAAATAAAATCTTTGAAAAAAAAAAAAAGAAAGGCTAAATATTTTATTTCACAATGGAGATATGCTATAAATCCTTAACAAATTTATTTTAGAATAATCTTTGGAGATAAATTTAATTTTTGTTTATCTTGTAAGCCCATAAATGTGAAGTGATCTTCAAGTTTCCAACTTTCTCATTTAAAACAGCCTCACTTAGGGCACCTGGGTGGCTCAGTTGGTTAAGCATCTGCCTTTGGCTCAGCTCATGAACTCAGGGACCTGTGATGGAGCCCCATGTCAGGCTCCCTGCTTAGCAGGGAGCCTGCTTCTCCCTCTACTCTTCTATATGCTTGTGCTCATTCTCTCTCTCTCTCAAATAAATCTTAAAAAAAAAAAAAAAAAAAAAAAGAATGAGGGCTTCTGCTGACTCAGTTGGTTAAGTGTCTGCATTCAGTCCAAGTCATGATCCTAGCATCCTGCGATCCAGCCCTACATCAGGCTCCCTGCTTATCTGGGCACTCTGCTTCTCCCTCTCCCTCTGCCGTTCTTCCGGCTCATTCTCTCTCTCACACTTTCTCTCTCTCAAACAAATAAATAAATCTTAAAAAAAAAAAGAATAAAATCTAGCCATTTGCAATGGTGTGGATAGAGCTAGAGTGTATTATGCTAAGTGAAATAAGTCAGAGAAAGACAAATATCATATGATTGCACTTACATGTGGAATTTAAGAAACAAAACAGATGACCATATGGAAAGGAGTGGGAAAAGGGGGAGAGAGAAATAAACCGTAAGAGACATTTAAGGATAGAGAACAAACTGAGGGTTGATGGAGGGAGATAGGTGGGGGGATGGGATAGACATTTGAAGGGTATCAAGAAGGGCAATTTTTGTGATGAGCATTGGGTGTTTTATGTAAGTGATGAATCACTGAATTCTACTCCAGAAACCAATATGGAACTAACTATATGTTAACCAAGTAAAATTTAAATCAAAATAACATAAAATAAAATAAAACAACCTCACTTCCAAAGTTTGGCATCTCAGTTTTTTGATGTTTTCACCTGAGAAACATTGTCTGTCCTTTTGTATCTGATTCATGCCTTCTGCGGTCTTATAAATTGGATGCCTCAGCTTTTTTTTTTTTTTTTTTTTTTTTTTTTTGGCAAGTCCTGTACTCCCAACTCAGAGTTAGGCAAGTCTGTATGGCTCACACAAGTGACACCTAAGCCAGCAAATCACAACAGGCTCAAACTATATCATAATAGAGCCTGTGGGGGGAAGGGAGGCAATCTGTTTCATTTGAAACACAGAACGAATTGGAATGAGAGGCAGACTGAGGTAGACTTTGAAAAGATGACAAGGAAGAATAGAAGAAAAAAGTTAGTAATGTTTTTAAGAGCTTTCTCTTTTATAGAATATAAAAATGTTAATTCAATGTTCTCCTCACCCACTATTTTTTTTGTAAAAGCCCTAAAAATTGTAATGATATTACAAGATATTTAGGAAAGAAAGAAAATCACCTATAACTCTTCGATCACAACGCAGTGACTTTTGTCATGTTGCAGTATATCTTTCCAGTCTTTATTTCATATTCATGTATGTTTTAATAGTTTACAGGTAGTTTTGTATCATGTTCTCGACTTATCATTATCATAAATATTTGTTCCAGTTGTCTTCACGATTACCCTATTTGTTGGCTGTCCAACCCTCTGTAACTTGTGTTTCATGGGCCCTCCCCAACCTCTCTGCAAAATCTTCTCCAGAGTGTATCGCCTCCCTTGTGTTCCTGCCCAGTCACTTGCCATCAGCATCATTTAATTACTCTTCTCCTTTGCTGATGACCACCAAGCTTTCAGGCCAGTTGAGTCTGCATAAAGTGAGGTTGCCTCTGCCATTCTGTGCCCTGGATACTTTTGACTTCCTAGATAGAACTTCTGTTTCAGTTTATCCTTTCAAGTCGCCTGCCTTGATTTCACCTCCTGCTGTTCCAACCTAAGGGGTTCCCATTTGCAGAGGGTGGAAATTGGACTGGGGGCTGACAAAAGTGTTTGGGGTTCCCAGCAGTAGGCACAGGTTTTTCCTGAACTACCTCTAAACTACACTCATTTTTTAGTGATAAGAGAAGTTGTATCTAAAAACTGTGCTTGGTATGAATTTTTTTTAAAAAATTTTTACTCTGGGGTGCCTGTGTGACTCAGTCAGTTAAGCGTCTGCCTTCAGCTCAAGTCATGATCCCAGGGTCCTGGGATCCAGCCCTGCACCAGGCTCCCTGCTCACTGGGGAGTCTGCTTTTCTCTCTCCCTCTGCCCCTTCCCTGCTCGTGCTCTCTCTCTCTCACTCACTCTGTCTCTCTCAAATAAATAAAATCTTTAAAAAAAATTTATTCTGGGTAACATAAGAGGTGGCTCTGCCTGGGGCACCTGGGTGGCTCGGTGGGTTAAGCCTCTGCCTTCGGCTCAGGTCATGGTCTCAGGGTCCTGGGATCGAGCCCCGAATCGGGCTCTCTGCTCAGCAGGGAGCCTGCTTCCTCCTCTCTCTCTCTGCCTGCCTCTCTGCCTACTTGTGATCTCTCTCTCTCTCTGTCAAATAGATAAATAAAATATTAAAAAAAAAAAAAAAAGAAGTGGCTCTGCCATTTTTTGAGGGGGGCAGGGGCAAAGGGAGAGAGAGAATCTTAAGCTGGCTCCACACCCAGCACAGAGCCAGACATGGGGCTTGATCTCACAACCCTGAGATCATGACCTGGAGATCATGACCCTGCCATTTTTTAACAGTATATACTCTTAACATGTCAATCTGTTTGACCTCCATTTTCTCATCTATAAATTGACATAATACTTTCTACTTTGCGAAGTGATTGTAGGTACTAGAGGCATGCTTGTACAACTCTCACCACCATATTGATATTGATGGCTACTGTTACTATGATTTTGTTCACGTGCTAGAAGCAGACTTAATTTAAATGACCTATCTCATCTTCAAAGTGGCAGATAGGAACTACAGACTGAAAGTCAAAATTTCAACCCTGTTTTGATTAGCAACTTAAGAAAAGTTCTTGAGGGGACGCCTGGGTGGCTCAGTTGGTTAAGCAGCTGCCTTCGGCTCAGGTCATGATCCCAGCGTCCTGGGATCGAGTCCCACATTGGGCTCCTTGCTCGGCAGGGAGCCTGCTTCTGCCTCTGCCTGCCACTCTGTCTGCCTGTGCTCGCTCTCTCTCTCCCTCTCTCTGACAAATAAATAAATTAAAAAAAAAAAAAAAGAAAAAAGAAAAGTTCTTGAGGGGCGCCTAGGTGGCTCAGTGGGTTAAAGCCTCTGCCTTCGGCTCTGGTCGTGATCCCTGGGTCCTGGGATTGAGCCCTGCATCGTGTTCTCTGCTCAGCAGGGAGCCTGCTTCCCATTCTCTCTCTGCCTGTCTCTCTGCCTACTTGTGATCTCTGTCTGTCAAATAAATAAATAAAATCTTTAAAAAAAAAAAAGATCTTGAACTCCAAATAATTCGTATTACAAAAAGGATACTTTGTTAAATTAAATGAGAAAAATACATGACTTTGATATACTTGAAAATGAAAAGGCTTTAATTCAGCATTTACATTTTTTTGCTTCTTCAAGCAAAGGTCCATTTCAGCATACTGCCGTAAGATACTCAATACAGAACTCACTAAACTCTAGTGAAATTGTTTGCTATAGACTGAATGTTTACCTCTCCCCCCACCCCCAAATTCATGTGTTACATCTTAATCCCTAATATGATGGTATTAGGAGGTGAGACGTTTGGTAAGTGACTGGCTCATGAGGGTGAAGCCTTTATGAATGGGCTTAATGCTCTTTTTAAAAAGAGACCCCAGAGAACTCCCTCATCCTTTCTGCCTTGTGACAACAGCCAGAAGATGGTTGACTATGAACCAAAAGCTGGGTTCTCACTAGACACCGAAATTGTCAGTGCCTTTACTTTGGACTTCCAGCCACCAGATCGGTGCAAAATAAATTTCTGTGGTTTATAAGCCACCCAGTTTACGTTATTCTGTTAGAGCAGCCCAAATGGACTAAGGCAGTGTTTTGGACAGAGTTCAGATAATGGCAAAATGACGCAGCAGGAAAAACCAGGGTTTGAATCTAGAGAATAGAGACACACCCGGGTGAAGGCTGGGGCTATTTATTTATTTATTTATTTTAAGATTTTATTTATTTGACAGATAAAGATCACAAGTAGGCAGAGAGGGCAGGTAGAGAGAGAGAGAAGGAAGCAGGCTCTCCGCGGAGCAGAGAGCCCGATGTGGGGCTTGATCCCAGGACCCTGAGATCATGACCTGAGCTGAAGGCAGAGGCTTTAACCCACTGAGCCACCCAGGCACCCCTGGGGCTATTTATTTAAGATGCTTAAGTTTGCTAGTAGATTTGAAACCAGGACATCTGTCATGAAAGAAGAAAAATAGGCAGGAACAAGATGGGGTAGATGGCAGATGAATTTTCCAAGCAGCTGGCGATCAGTGCAAGTCTAGACAGGTAGGAAGTCAAAGTTGGGAAAGCCTGGTGGTAACACATTTGGAACAAAAGCTTTCATTTTCACAGAGGTTTGTTGTTGGTGGTTGGTTTTTGTTTTGGTTTGGTTTGGCTTGGTTTGATTTGGTTCCAAAGAACTTTCTTTTCTGACTGTGGGATGTCCCACTGAAGAAACATAATGGCAACATAGTATAGTGACCTCAGACACAAGAGATCTAGGCTCAAATTGCAGTTTTAACACTTAGTAGCTGTGTGACCTTGGACAAATAATTCATTTCTGGAATCTCCACTTACTCACTGTAAAATGAAGTGGCTGTATTAGATCCATGGTTCTTAACCATTTTTTTGGAAAGAGGGAATCATTCTCATCTGATCTCTTTGTCTGATGGAAAAGGATAATTTTTTTTTTTTTTTTTTTTTTTTTTTTTCCGAGGACCAGCTTTATTGCAAACACCCTCGGGCAAGGTTCCGTGACTCCGGGGGAAAGAGAGTTGGGAAGTCGCGTGCAAAGCAAAGAGGTAGGGGCTTATATAGGGTTCTGCTGGTGAAGTCCGAAGAGGAAGTACTGAGACCGAAAAGGATAATTTTTTACAAAAATGCACATCAGTATCCCCTCAAATTTGGCACACTATTTTATTTCATTGGAAACTGATTCCCTTCACATAGAAAAAATTTTAAAAAATGTTTCCATCTCTCACTCTTGTTTATTCACATAAATGAAGTAATTGAAATAAATGCATGTGCAAATACAAAAAAAAAAATTTAAATTCTTCCCCAAAGCAAATTTAAATGACATGGCTGCCATCATTTGACTTCAGAAGAAATTTTAGAGTAGTCTTTACATCATAATGTTTGTAATTTTTGAGATCCTATCAATTTTGACTCTTAATTTTGATAGCAACAAGTGAAAGAAAGCCCAGTTAATGAAGCAGATTGTAGCAAATGGATAGTTTTATGTCAAGACAGGCTGGATTTTTCTATAACTCTTCAAGCTAATAGTTGTGTCATTTCCTCTGTCCTCAAGTCAATGAATTTAGTCATTTTTGCAAGGTCTGCATCATCAATGGTATACACGTCAGCAAGAACGTGGTTAAAATCCACATTTCAATTTTAAAAATCCAGTAAGCATAACTAACCTTTGAAGAAGTTCTGTAGTGGTTTCCAGGTATCTGTACATTCTACCTTGTGAGAAATTGATTAGTTTCATCACTCTTGAATGGAGCCAGGAGAATCTCCTCCAGTACGGGAAAGGGACAACACACAGACAACAGTACTTGTCTGCTTCCAGTCCCTTCTCCCACAGCAGTAACTTGGTCAAAAGAGCTTTTGGGGTTGTGTGTGTGTGTGTGTGTATGTGTGTGTGTGTTTCAAATTGTCATCCTCAGGATCTCATGCCAAAAAAGAAATAGCCTTACCTTATTCACGTGATCAAATATATCAAAGCCACAAATTACTTATTTCCTATGGATTATTTTAGGCATGAATTCTGATGAATAACTTCATATTCTGCTCTCATTTCTTGACAATAATTTCTTTAAAGGTCTGGAGAAATTGACGACTTCTACAACAAAAAGCAAACTTCTTCAGGACTACTGGCAAGGGCTTTGATGCCAACGCAAGGTGATGTAGAAAGCCATGACTCATGGTGATTTGTTGAGCTTCTTTCTTCATCAAAGCAGAAAAACCAGATGTATTGCCAAACACTGCATGTGCACCATAACTCTGAAATTTTGTTTGCAGTCCCAGTTTTTACTTGAAGAAGTACCTCTACCATTCCATACCATTCCATTCTGAGGTTCCCAAAGGGCTCACAAAGTAAAATTATTTAATTTTTTTCAACACATATTTGACAAATAAACAACAGAAAATGACTGGCACTTGCTGAAGAAGAGAACAATGTAATCACAAATTCCTCCATATTCTGATTCAAAGTAACAGACAAAATGTTAGTAAATCCAGAACAGGGTATGTAATTTTGCAAAGACACTGGTTTCTTATTATTCCTTTATTCCAAGCTGTAATTTAACTTGACCATTTAAAACCACAAGCCTTGTCTGTGGCTTCTTTTGCCTGGTAATGCAATTAGAAGCCTTAACACAGAGGTGTTGGGAGAAATGCAAGGTTTTAGGAAATTCCAGCCTTTCCAAATTGAGTCTTCTCAAAACAGGTAACAACAAAAGCACCTCATGGTCTCATGTATTTTCAGGGTAGAGAGACATAAAGGTGTTTCTTCAGCTCTTTATCTGCTAGTTGCCATGAGCCAGAATCATGATTCACAGCAAGCAATCCGGATTTCACATCTCATGACTACAGAGTAACGCATATAAAACCAAAGGATGCGATCCTTAAAAGTACTTTTTTTCTTTCAATTCCAGCTAGATGTCATATAAGCAGATACCTGTAAAATAACATCAGGAATAATTTTAATTTTTAATGATTATATTAGGAGAGTTTAAGAGTTATTGCTTCTTTCTTTCAAATTTTCAAATTTTCCATAATGCTCTTATATTAGTTTTAATGTATGAATTACATATTAAAATGAAACAATATTGGGAAAAAATGAGACTTCAGATGTCAAGAAGATTATATGCCACTTCGATATGAGGGCAGATACTTACTTTCAGAACATAATCGTTACATTAACTGTAACTAATTGGGCTAGCTGTTTTTCATATATTATCTCATTTTATTTTCATAATAATCCTGTAAGACAAGTGCTGTTATTGCCCTTATTTTATCCATGGGGAATTTGAAACACAGAAATGATAAGCAACTTGTTCGATTATCACACAGCTAGCAGCTAAGTTATAATTCGAACCCAGCTCTCTTTACTTCCCAGGCGTGTGCTCTTAATCACGACACAGATGTAAAGGAATCGTAGATGTAGATGAGAAGATAAGCGTAAGTGAAGCAAGCAGAATTCTTAGCTGAAGGGTAGATACAGGATATCCATGGGAGGAGGTACCATTTTACAAACAAATCCAGCTCTCTTTGCTGTACATCTGTTTTCCCGAAGCGTCTTCTGACCTGTGACTCGGGCTCCATAGTGGGTATTTATGAAGAATGGAGTCCCAATTCACAACTCAGGTCCTTAAAATTTTCCACGAGGAGCTATGAGTCTCTTTCCTGTCAGACAAGCTCTCGGGGGTTTGAGCGGTATGAAACAATGTTTCAGAGACCCGATCGCACCATCCCCTTCTCTCAATTCCTTCCTTTATTTACTCCTGTATCCTCTGAGCCCGGCTCAGTGTCTGGCAGATAGCGGGCACCCAGTAAATGTCAGTTGACATTTTTCCCCCTCCCGGAGCAGGGGTGGGGGAGGTATTCTACCTTCCTCTTGAGTTATTCTCCAGTAATCCAGCTCTTGCCGGTTTCCAATCATATTGGCTCAGCAAGGTGACTCTGCAGTTTTGGGGGGTTTTTTTGTTTTTGTTTTGTTTTTTCCCCTGGGGAAACACCTGTTCTTTCTGCAAATGAAAAGCTATTGCTCTCACTAAAGGAGTCCTAATGCCCTGGGAGGATTTCCTTCTGTGGTTTTGTTTGTTCCTGAAACAGGTTCTCTTACTGAGCTTTCTCGCCTCTGTACCTTTGGTGAAGGGAAACAAATTTTGCTGGCAATTTTTTTCAGTTCTCATTATACTCATAGCCCTGTTTTCTTACTAGTGCCCATGTAAACGCTTGTCATGAGTGAAAAAAAGATAGCCTTCCATACTGCCCTAAAAGATAGCATTTGCCTTGGGAATAAATGCCAATAAGTCCCATCTCTCTCTATATATTTCTATGAAAATGCAAACACAATCTCCTGATGAGCTCAACTGAACTGTTTGAAAGCCAGGAACCCATGATCCAATTCCCTGTTGGGAACCAATCTTATATTAAAACATGGCAAATATTATCTAAGAGAATTTTACTGCAGTGCAGCTGGGAACTCCTACCCTGAAATTTGTTGCAGTGTGCTGGCCTGTCTCTTAAACATGAAAGTTTGCGGGATTCTTTATCCAAACTCATGTTCGATGGCATTTTGAAATAAAATTTCTTACATCCTAAATTTAATTGTGTATTCAAACTGCATTAAAAAAAATTCTCTGTCATTTAGGTCCTCCTACTCACCTATATCAAATAACCAAAGGGTTAGTGGACTCTCAGTATATTTCATTATGACCACCAAATATAATGTTGTATGAGATAGGTCATCAACAGCTGTATTTCTTTTTTTTTTAATATTTTATTTATTTATTTGTCAGAGAGAGAGAGAGAGAGAAAGCACAGGCAGACAGAGTGGCAGGCAGAGGCAGAGGGAGAAGCAGGCTTCCTGCCAAGCAAGGAGCCCAATGTGGGACTCGATCCCAGGACACTGGGATCATGACCTGAGCCGAAGGCAGCCACTTAACCAACTGAGCCACCCAGGCATCCCTGTATTTCATTTTTTAATTCAATTAAAAATTCAATTATATTTTAACTCAATTACATATACTTATATAAATACACATATGTACATGTAAGCATACACATATATTTTTTCCTTTTCTTTCCCAAAATTATTTTTTTTTAAGATTTTATTTGTTTATTTGTCAGAGAGAAAGAGAGAGCGCACAAGCAGGCAGAGTGGCAGGCAGAGAGAAAAGCAGGCTCCCTGCTGAGCAAGGAGCCGGATGTGGGACTCAATCCTATGACCCTGGGATCATACCTGAGCCAAAGGCAGCAGCTCAACCAACTGAGCCATCCAGGTGTCCCTCCCAAAACTATTTTAAGAGACTTACATTAATACCCCCATATGATACTAAATCCATCCCAGTAGAAAATTCAGACTGCCTGGATTCAGTACTTATAATCTGTTTGACATTATTTGAAACCTCAGTTTTTCACCTGTAACACTCAAGATTATTGTAAAGATTATGGGACACCTGGGTGGCTCAGTTGGTTAAGCGGCTGCTTTCGGCTCAGGTCATGATCCCAGCGTCCTGGGATTGAATCCCACATAGGGCTCCTTGCTCGGCAGGGAGCCTGCTTCTGCCTCTGCCCGCCACTCTGTCTGCCTGTGCTTGCTCGCTCTCTCTCCCTCTCTCTCTGACAAATAAATAAATTAAAAAAAAAAAGATTATTGTAAAGATTAAATGAAATAATTCATGGAAAGTGCTTGGCACAGCCTGTGGCAAACTGTGATATTATTCATTATAAGAAGAAAGAATCTTGAGAAAAATACAAATATTAGAATCACATAGATAAACATATTGCTTTAGTTCAAATTAAATAGATGAATTCATTTTTAAATTTTTAGCTCTCTTAACAGTAAGATGAAACATAATCCATTATATAAATCTTGGTTTCAGAAGGGAAGAGGCAGACTAGTTCGGAAATAAAATTTTGCTTGCTCTGAATTCCAAAAGGAACTTGTACATTAGGTGTAATTTTGTATTAAGTAATATATTGTAACTATATTATATATTAATATATATTAAGTAATATATTAAGTAATTCAATATATTAAGTAATATATTGAATAATTTCTCAGTAACATTTTATAGCAAATACTGTCAAAAATTTAATATGACTGATATAGCAACCTTTGGTAAAAATCCAAAGTACTCTATTAAAATAGAGGTTAGTAAAAATTTATATAATGGACTCAGTAAATCATCCCAAATTTGTAGTCTTATGGAATTCAAAAAATAGTAACTGAGCATTTAATTTGTGTACAGTACTATCCTAAGCACTGTAAAGGAACACATAGATAAATTAGACTTAATTTTTGCCATCAAAAATTTACTAATTCATAAGGCATGGGAATGAGAATAAGAAAATGATAACAAGAACTAGGATCAGGAGAGACCAGTGTAAACCTCAAAGAAAGATAGAAAATGCTCTGGAGCATCAAAGGAAGGCAAGGTCTATTCCTTCAACACATCAAACTCAACTCCACCTCAGGGGCTTTTGCACATGCTATTCCCTGGAATGCTCTTCCCGCTACAAAATATGGACAATTTCTCCTCTCTCTTAAGGTCTCAGCTTATGGTTTTTCCTCTTTGTGGAGGCCTTCCTTGGCCACCTATCACAGAGGAGACTTCTCTCTATAATTTATCTCAGCTCCTTGTTTATTGTTGTTTTTCTTCATAGTACTTATTATGATTATGTCGTTTATTGGTTAGTTTTGATTTTTATCTGTCTCCCTATGTAGAATATAAACTCCAGAGAAGACAAGTCTATGTCCGTTCGTCTTGCCTTCCATTTAATCCTTGGTGCCTAGAACAGTGCCTACAAGAGGGGCACCGGGTGGCTCAGTTGGTTAAGCACCTGCCTTTGGCTCAGGTCATGATCTCAAGGTCCTGAGGCTCCAAGTCAGGCTCTCTGCTCAAGGAGGAGTCTGCTTCTCCCTCTCCCCCTGTCCTTTACCCCTGCTTGTGTATGTGTGCTCTCTCTCTCTCTCTCTCAATAATGCCGGTTCCAGTCGGCGAACGGGAGAAGAATTGGGCACAAACAGTCAGGTTCAAGAGATTGGGAGCAGGGGACAACAGACGGCTGCACCGAGTAACTCCACAGTCTCACTTTTATTAGATAGAAACAATAGCCAACGGAGGAATTGATGAAGGTCAAACATTAGTTACATGTCTTGTGGACAAACAAGGAGGAGGATAAAGTTTATAGTTAACCAAGTACATTCAAAGGACTCATCTAAATGACAACGGGCGCTTCTTGGAAGAGAAAGGAGCGACAACAAAAAAGGGGAAGCAGGCGGTATTTCCTTCCACCCTGAGCTGACCAGGCGTTCCCAGCTGCCCGGCTTCTGTGAAGGAGCAGCGTTCCGCCCTGAGCGAGCCGGGCATCCCCAGCTGCCCAGCTTCACTGTCGTATATATCGTCCTTCTCCCCTCAAGACCTGTTGCCAGTATATGTTTTTCATTAAAGGCCATATCTAAATGTGCTTGGTAACTAGTAAAATCCTCCAGGGGTTATGGTTTAAGTAACACATTGTTCCGAGGGGCAGTAGCACAATAAATAAATAAAAATCTTAAAAAAAAAAAAAAACAACTGTGCCTAAAACAGCAGTCATTCAGTATATGTTTGTTGAATGAACCAATGAACAAACAAAAGATCCTATTTGCTTGGCAAGATCAGGCCAGCTTTCATGAGAGAAAGAAAGGTATCCCAAAGAACTGGATAGATTGTAGGTAAGGGTCAAGAGATGAGAGATGTTCAAACAGAAGGAAAAGCATGAGCAAATATTTGGAGCCCGGGAAATGCAAAGCATTTTCTGAGAGCAACAAACACTGTATACCTTTGAACTTAAGATGCACATTCATTCTCCTACTTCCTCCTTCTTTTTTTTTTTTTTTTAAAGATTTTATTTATTTATTTGAGAGAGAGGCAGTGAGAGAGCATGAGCGAGGAGAAGGTCAGAGGGAGAAGCAGACTCCCCGTGGAGCTGGGAGCCCGATGCGGGACTCGATCCCGGGTCTCCGGGATCATGACCTGAGCCGAAGGCAGTCGTCCAACCGACTGAGCCACCCAGGCGTCCCTTACTTCCTCCTTCTATTTTAATATCCAACTTGGTATAATCGGCATGTGTTTTATAATTACTGTCTGAACATACTACTGTTGTACCTTTTGTTGTCTAAAATGTTTTTTAATTGATGGTGTGCTTTATAATCATCAGTTGCATTTTAGAATTGGGAAAATAAAGTAATCCTCTCTTATTGGAACACATTGTGTGCAGGGGAGCTGAGAAGGTTCTGCTGTAGAAGTTATGCTGGAGGCGTATACCAAGGCGGGAGTGGTAAATTTATAGCATACTTAATTTATCAGGAATGGGAAGGAGTTCCTACTGAAATTGCAAAACTATATTGTTTCCCAAAATAGGTATAAATCTTTCTGTAAAGATATATTTTTTTGACTATTTACATTTTTAAATTTCAGGCCCAGACAAAAAACTTCTCTGTACGAAGCCCAGGAGAAGATAAATTCTCCCCACTGGACTATGAGCTGTTTGAGGGCAGAGGCTGTATCTCTGGCAACTATCACAATACCCGGAATGGAGTAGAGGCTCTATTCATATTTATGAAATATTAAATTAGTACATATTGTTGAAGGAATGACAAATGGCATTTTACCACTCTTTTTTTTTTTTTTAAGATTTTTCTTTATTTATTTGACAGACAGAGATCACAAGTAGGCAGAGAGACAGGCGGTGGGGGGCGGGGGGGGGGAAGCAGGCTCCCTGATGAGCAGAGAGCCTGATGCGGGGCTTGATTCCAGGACCCTGGGATCATGACCTGAGTCTAAAGCAGAGGCTTTAACTCACTGAGCCACCTAGGCACCCCTACCATTCTTTATAAGAAAGAAATTATGGTGGATAATGGAGATGAAGACAGTGGTGAGTAAGAATTTTTGAAGCCAAATGGAGTTAGTTAATCTAGGAAAAGACTTTGGAGGAGGGAAGTGTTTAGTTACTATTTGGAAGCAGGGGAAGAGATACAGGCTGGCAGAGAGGAGGCATAAGTAGTCTGCTCAGGAAGCACGGTATGTAAGTTTTATGCAGAAAATTGTGACATGTGTATGAAAGCCACAGAGAGGAGCCCAGGGAGAAGGAAATGCATGAAATGAAGGCAGGGAGAGGAGGAGGAGGTGAACCATGGAACCAGAGAGAGCCTGAGTCTGTCTTGACTTGCTTTTACTAAAAAGTCAGTTATGAGCCAGAAAATAGGCATGGGTATTTATGTGTGGATATTGAAGTCAGCCCGCCTGTGGGCAGGATCCTTTCTAGCTCTTGGTACCAGCAGTCTCCAAGACACTAAACACAGAGGACATTTCAGTTCTCCTTATACCTGACCTTTCAGTAGCATCTGACTCTGTTGATCTCCCTCCTTTAAAAAAAAGAAAAAAGGTGCTAAAACACACATAACACATAAAAGAAAGACAGATAACACAAAATTTACCATCTCAACTGCCTTTAAGTATACAGCTCAGTGGCACTAAATACATCCATATTCTTGCGCAACCATTATTATTATCCATCCACAGCACTCTTTTTATCTCACAATTCAACATATACCCATTCAACATAACCCATCCTCCTTCCCCTAGACCTTGGTAACCACCCTTCGACTTTCTGTCTCCATGACTCTGACTCTAGGTACTTCATGTAAGTGGGATCATATAGGGTTTGTCCTTTTGTGACTGGCTTGTTTCACTTAGCATAATGTCCTCAACCTGTAGCATGAGTCAGAATTTCCTTTCTTTTTAAGGCTGAATACTATTCCATTGTATGTGTATCTACCACATTTTGCTTCTGACCTCTCTAGCTTTTAAGAGGTCATTTTCTCTCCTTAGCTTCCACAATTGTTTTTCCTGGTTTTCCTCTGACCTCCCTGACTTCTGTTTTTCTGCTTCATCCAAGCTCACTCTCTACCACTTAGTCATTTATTGTTGAAGTTCTCTGATACTTGGTCCCAAGCCCCTCCTCTCCTCTTACCCAGGCTTACCCAAGACCATGGCCTCCCTTCCTGTTTATTTGTCATCACTTCGATGTGTACAGCTGGGGGGGAGGGGTGCCTGGGGAGAAGCGTGGTGAGCTCTGCCTCACTAATCAGATCTGTAGACTCAACACTGAAGAACAAAGGCGCAACAGATGTCTCTGCCAAATTGCTCTCACAGCTGGATTGGGAGTTTAAGTATGATTTGAAAGGCAGGAGGCCAAATAATGCTTGAGGAAGTTGACCTGTGCTCTGGTTTCTCACAAAAGAATAGAACAAGAATAAGCTGTTGGGAGACAGGCTGTGGTGGCAATTTAGCCACAAGGGGACTGGGATCCTGGCAAAACACATTTATGAGGAAAAGTGGGCACAAACTGATGGTTGAAAATGTGGAATCAAAGAAGTGATAAACCGTGAAGTTAATGCTTCCTCCGTGGCTCTTGCCTTCTTTTTGATCGTGCTTGAGGTCCAAAGAGCACTTCCTCTGAAGATTAAACTAAAAGACCCAATTAGACCATTGAGATGTTTTCTCACCAGTTCCTCCAATCCCTTTTTATTTCATCCTCTAGAGCTAAAACCTATGCAAAATTCAGAAAAGGAAGAGGATAGGTGACCATAGTGTACCCAATTATCTATGCTCTATACTGTTTGTCTTCAACAGTGATATTTTTTGGTTAACAACCTCCCCTGTAGTCTATTGCCCTCACTCTTCAAAAATAACCTTGTTATATCCCTTTATAATGATCATTAACAGACTTCTTGCACTTAAGAAAAAAAACAAAAACCAAAAATCAGAAAAGGAACATGTGTTTTCTTTTGGATCAAACCTTAAAAATACTAGGGGTATAGCTCAGTGGTAGAGCATTTGACTACAAACTTTAAAAATATAAATGATCAAAAAAAGTGATTGGTGTTAGAAGTCAAATTACATAAGAATAAACAACCAACAAATATCTTGGACATCAATAATGGTTGAATAGGATATTAGGCAATGAAGTGGATTAAGCATAATCTTTGTCCTATAAACATAATAAATATGCAGTAACCAATGAATGTAGTTCGGTTGTTTGTTTTCCACTTTACCCCTTCTTCTGGTGACAGCACTCCAAGTTTGCTTTGGGTCACTGTTGGAGACGTTCTGTGACACCATTAACCGAAGTACTTTTTTTTTTTTTTTAGCCACCCAGGCGCCCCAACCGAAGTACTTTTCAACCAAACCAAGAAGTGGGCCTGACCCGAGCTAAGCCAATCAGAGGCTTGCTTTCAGGAATTTGCATCAAGAGTAGAGGAATGAAAAATTGAAAAAGATCTCTTTCTGCTTGTTATGTGAATCCCCAGGGCTGCCCCAGTCCTTGGCTTTTCTGAGCCAGGTTATTGAGCTGGGCTTTCCATTCTATGAGCTAAAGCATTGAATGGAAATTTCCTTTTTGGCCTACCTTAGCTGGTTTCCTTTACTTCCAATCAACATTTTATCTTGAATGCTTGCAAGTGCCAGGCACCATTGTGAAGGCATTGTGTGGATGTCATTTGATCTTCACAACAACTCTCTAATTATTCTCCTTTGACAGAAGCTGAGCCTCAGAAAAATTAAAGCAACTTGTCAAAGTTTTCACAGCTAGCAAAAAAATGGAACCGAGACTCCAGCTCAGGTCACATGACTCCTGGTCTTCAGCATCTTTATTCTTTAGGAAAATTTTTAGGAATTCTTTAGGAACACTCATCAAGTGGGCCTTTTGGTAATGAATTGGAGGGGAGGGGACCCTGGAGGCTAGATGAGTGAAGGTGAGACAGACACTTTTCTCCATAGAAAAGTATTAGAAATTGGGGAGGTTTTCTCTGACCTTTGGAGACAATAGATTTGGGGAGCCTGAGACTCAAAGAAGGCTGTGGATGGTGGGAGAAATCAATCCTTGTAGTAGCAGTAGGTTGAAGTTTTAGGAGAGAGAAGACAAAGTATCTATTAGCATATTTTTAATGGGTGCCTGAGTGGCCCAGTGGGTTAAGCGTCTGCCTTCTGCTCAGATCTTGATCCTAGGATCCTGGGATGGAGTCCTGCATCTGGCTCCCTGCCCCAAGTGGGGGGAGCCTGCTTCTCTCTCTGCTTCCACCTCTCTCCCTCTATCTTTCTCTCTGTCTCTTATGAATAAATAAATAAAATCTTTTAAAAAACAATATTTTTCATTATAAGTAAGAGAAAGCTGAACTCAATATGGGTATAAATAATAACACTGTAATTCCACAAAGCACAGAGGTAGGTATGTTTAAGATGAAATATTTTGGTGGGCCAACAACAAACACCAGGTTTTATTCTTTTTTTTTTTTTTAAGATTATATTTATTTATCTGTCAGAGAGAGAGAGAGAGAGAGAGAGCACAGGCAGACAGAGAGGCAGGCAGAGGCAGAGGGAGAAGCAGGCTTCCCGCTGAGCAAGGAGCCCGATGTGGGACGCGATCCCAGGACGCTGGGATCATGACCTGAGCTGAAGGCAGCTGCTTAACCAACTGAGCCACCCAGGCGTCCCAC